>JALBCR010002918.1:0-180572 GCA_030710515.1 Abscondita cerata
AATACTATCGCATCTACATTCGTCCTAATGCTTGATGAAATATTGTCTGATTTGAAAAGCAGGTTCAACAAGAATACGCTGGATCCACTTAGTATTGAATATCGTGCTACCAGATTACTTATTGAAACTTGACAAGGTGCAACTGAATTACCAAATTAACAATTAGCGTGGCTTCTGCAGAAAAGAGTGTTTCAGCCATGCGTCGCTCAGAAGCAAATGACCCAAGAGCGTCTCGTGGGACTCCCGTTAACGCATCTGCATCAAGACATTCAAGATATTAGATAGTTACGCGAAATCAAAAAAAATTGACGTTGTAAACATAATTATTTAGGTATTTTTACTTATAAATAAATACATTTGAAAATCTGATTGTTTTAACCCTCTTCTTTTTCCAGGCCGGCACTGGATACCGATCCTATTTAATTCAATAATTGAGCATTTTTTTAAAAAAAAAAGCAATGTATGAATCCAAACGATACTGAACTGGTACGTGATGAGGAATTGGACAAAAAAGTTATAGACAATTTCTGCAAATCTTTTTCGAGCAAATATTTGGCACAGAGGCTAAAATATGATATTGAAAAATGCTTCGCCACTTCTGGGTGATATATGATTTATTCAAAACCTCTTACAGTTTTTTTTATTTCATCAGGCGCTTTTTGTTTTTCGTTCCCACACTCTCAAATTGTAACATGACAAACATTGCATATTTAGAGCAGTAACTACCATTTAGTGACAGTCAGAATTCACTCACATGCTCCTTTTTAAACACAACATAAACGCAACCACAAATGATTGGTTCCGCAACAACAGTTTTTGTAAATTAAAGTTATTAAAGTTATCGTTTTGTTCTGTTTAACTTTGAAGAGTTTGTATCTTGGAAAAATATTGGATCAAGTAAAAAGTTCCAAATTTTAGGCAATTTATGGTACAGGGTGTTCCAAATTGGTCTATTTGAATAACAGTAGAGCAAAATTGTTTTTACGTTCTTAAGTCGGATTTTAAAAAATTGATTTGTAGGAATGGAATTTTGTATCTAAAGGGAGAGCCAAATAATAATTTGTTCTTCTTTTCACTTTTAAAATTTAAATACTTCGACATCAAAATGTTAAAATTAAAATTGTAGAGATTCAGAAGCTGATCTTGAATGGTGAGTAGTATACCACTACTAGTTCTGACTTACAACTTTGTTATTAGAGCAATAGTATGGAGGCAAATAACAGTCATTAAAACCGTGAAACCCAGAGAGAGCCATCCATGACTTATATTCAAAAGTTTTGATGTTTTGAATAAACCATGGCTGGTTATAACGAGGATTGTAGATGAAGTATCTGTTAATTGTTAAATTAGAAATTATTTAATGAAACACAAAATATTTATTATTATTATAATCATGCTCTCGTTCGGACGATCTGTTAGAAAGCTAAACTTTTTTTACCCTTCCGTTTCAGGTAGTCGAACGAACAAAATAGTTTTACATTACGCTTATTTTCTACATCCTCCACCCGCAATGTAACAGTTACCTAATTTCTAATCTCTAATGGACACAAAATTGCTGAAAATATTCAATTGGCCATCCTTTCCAGAATAGTTCCAGCGGTTGTAAACGACATTCCCATTGTTACACCCTAGAATTGAAGAAATGACAGGAACCTTCCCAATTAAAAAATTAGCTGGTGTTAAATTCAACATCTGGATCTGGATCATCTTGAATGTAGTTTAACGGTCTCGAGTTGAGATTACCTTCTATGTCTGTAATTAACGTAATTAATTCTATCTAATAAAAAACTTGTCTGCGGATGCTTTTATATCATTCTTACCAGCAGCCACTCCTCCAGGCGACATTCTACAATAAATTTTTCAGTGATTCGGTATTTATTTACTAAAACAGATAATTATTTGCTATTCAATAGGTCACTTGCAACAGTAAATTCCTTCAATAACAATTTAAAAGTTTTGAATTATAGTATCAACGTTTGTGGTGAACTAAGTTCCACTCTATTTCACTGAGAAACCGCTACAATTGAGAGTCTTTGATAATAATATTTCTCGCTGAATTATTCAATAGTAATTTCTTCCAGTTTAGATATTTTCGTTCACGTTTTCGTCATGCAACGTAGAATATACGTCGTTGCTAGTAGAAGTCGGTTCAGATTACCAAATTTTGTCGTATCAATAGCAGCAATAAATTGTAAAACCTTCTACGGTCAGAAGGGCCTTCAATAGAGTTGCAAAAACAAAAAACAATGGTCATCTTTACGCCACCGTTTCGCCTACTATAGTGTGGGCTTCTTCAGGACATTTAAGGTAAGTGTGTTTTTTTGGTTATATTCTATTGTCAGTTGATGGTTTATAAATTGATGCAATTTAGTTCTAATATAACCCAAAAAAAAAACACACTTAACTGTATGAAATGTACTCATTGTTCCAATTTGGAAGAAAAACTCAACGTTCTTAGAAGACCAAACCATGGTCGGTGACAGTTGGGAGTCCGAGCAGGTGAGACAAGAACAGGAAAAGATCCGAAATTGCGACTGCTTCTCGAATGGAAGACGACTGATCGAAACCCCACCTCGTAAGAAGTGAGTGCTTTGAGTAGTAACATGAAAGCGTGTGCCGGGCCCAATTGAACTCCTTGGTAAAAGAAGACGGTCTTCGTGAAACGAAACCACGAAGGTGGCGATGGTACCGTGAGAAGGTAACATTAGTAGTGCCTAAGAGCCGAGTGTTAGAAGTATTGCAGTACCTGCATGATGAGACTTCTGGACGACACTTTGGTGTGAAGAAGGAGACACTTGGGAAAGTAAGAAAACGGTTCTATTTGGTGAACTGTAAAGAACTTCTGTGCAGCAGGTAATGGCACAGTAAAGAAGAAGAAAGCATATATTAAGCAGTATAATGTCGGCAACTCGTTTGAAACGGTAGCGATCGACATAGTAAAGTGATGGTGGAAACAAATACAATTTGGTGGCAATTGATTATTTCACCAAATGGACAGAAGCACCCTGAATGATTGGATTTCTGGAGAACACTTTGGCGTGTAGAAGACACTTATGAAAGTAAGAGAACGGTTCTATTGGGTGAACCCAGCCCAGAAGAGGAAAGCACTTATGAGGCAATATAATGTCGGCAATGGATTATTTCACCTTTCACCAAATGGACATGGAATTATACGGCATGGTAGAACGGATGAATCGGACGATGGGTAAATACTCCATAATTTCTGACGAGCTGACGTAAAAAAATAGTTTTAGTTGTTACGAAGTGTATAATTTTAATCAAATGCATACATTTTTGATACTGAAATAAAAATGTAGGAATTGGCATTGAAAATAACAAAGAAACATAACAAACGAGTTTGCAACACCCTGCACATTTAAAACTAGTATATCCAAAATTTATTTTTTCTTTTATACCAACTGTAAAATTAAGTATTGGCCAACATAACAGTGGCGGCTATTTGAATACCTTGTCCTAATTTACTATACAATTTGGAACAGTTACGATGAAAAATACATTCGATATAATCAGTATTAACAATAGAGCAAAACTGTTTATACAAAAGTTTATTTATTTCATATAATAATCCACATTATTCACTGAAAAATATGCTATTCCGTTTGAAAAAGCAAAGTGAGGTTAAGTTGGGCATACTTCTGGACACCATGTACAACTAAAAATAATTTTAAAAGGTAGATCGTCAGAAATTATCAAATTATGTCAAATACATTTTCTTCATAAGACTTCAAATAAAGCCGTAAGAAAAGAATTACACCAATTTGTATTCAACCTGACAAATTATAGTTTAGCTCTGAATAGTATATGGCCGTAGTATGAATATTTCCGTGAAGGCAGCATCATCTATTCGAGTTAAGGGCACGTTTAGTATATAGTTAATATTTAATGTCGGTTTCTTCTATAAAAAAGTTATTGTCATTACCAGAAAAATCTATAAAGCAGTTACGCTTTTTTTTGGATGGTTCTCACGTATTCACCAATTATATCTATACTCCTAGTCAACTCAATTAATCTAACAATGGCCTGAAGAAGCGTCCACTTTTGGATACGAAACGTCCCCAACCTAGTGCTACCTGGATGCCGTCTACTGACCAAAATATATAACCACAAATTAAAGGAAGAAAATAGATACATATTTCACATATAGTCATTTCTTTGCAGTTATTTAATTTTTCTTTTTGTGCCAAATTCCTTTCGTCCATGTTTGTTTTTCAAAATTTTCAGGGCTCATCATTTCGACGAGCTATCTTTTAAAATTATTTTTAGTTGTACGAGGTGTCCTGAAATATGGTTAACATAACCTCATTTTGTTTTTTCAAATGGAGTAGTATATTTTTTTATTGAATAATGTGAATTATTGTATGAAATTTTGCTTTATTGCTAATACTTTGGAGTTATTGTTAAAAATGACCAAAACAAAGAAAGTTTAGATTTTTAATGTTGGATAATAATTTTGTTTTAAATTTTTGTTAAAAATAAATAATCGGAATCTTAATTTTAAAGTAAAATTGAATTTTGGTTCTACTATGATCATAAATGCACAGGGTGTTGCATAACTAGAATCAATATTTGCTTTGGTCACTTTTTTTTAATTACTTTAAAGGTATTAACTTTTATAGAAAAGTTTGTTTATTTCATACGATCATTCACGTTATTCACTAATAAATATTCTATTAGATTCCAAAAAAAAAAAACAAATTGAGGTTAAGTTGGGCATATTTCTGGACACCCTGTACAAGTACAAATAATTTTAATGGGATAGCGCGCCAGAAATCATGGGATTGCATTTTCCTTGTAATTCTTCAAAAAAAACCAGTAAGTAAGCATCTGGCTCTTTACCACCCTGTATAAAAAATTGTTTGAATTACTGGAGATTCAAGAACATACTTTTTGGGCATCATGATGGCGAGAAGAAAACATGTAAGTACCTGTCAGTATTAGTGTTTGCGATACGCCGAACAGGTAGAACGGTTTCCGGGTGACGTGCACGTCCAGGAATGGAAAACAATGATTTTTTCCAAGATGGTCAAGAAACGCATACGAAGAAGGGCGGTCATGGGGCGAAACGATGAATGAGTCATCAACATACCTAAACCATATATTTCAATTGCGAACTTTTCAACGCAATAAATTCAAAAAACCGGTCACAACACAATAAGCATCAGCACCCGAAACCTGTACGTAAAAGTTATTGCGGAATGGACGTTTGTACAGAGATATCAATCTTACGTCTTTATCATAATATTTGTTCGATAATGGCGAGAGAATCTTTGACAGAAAATTTTATATTCAATGAAGTAACATCAAAACTAACAAGGAGATCATTATGATCTACCTTTAAATTACTTAAACGTTCAATAAACCTACAAATTCATTAAGAAATTTGGCTAATTTGTAAATCAGACATTGTAGTAACAATGGGTCGATGAGGTATATCTAGTTTGTAAACTTAGTTACACTGGAGCTTTGGAAGTAGAAGGTGTTGGTCATCGTTGGATTTCGGGAGATAGATGATTTGAATGACTTTGGCTTTCAATCCTTGGAAAGTCGTGATAAACGAATGTATCTTATGATAACAGTATCAGGATGACTGTTGCGTTACCTTAATCCACTGGAAGAATAGTGAACCAGGGTACTTTCGAATATGTTTTTCAACTGTTTCTTCTGAATGTGATTAGGGGCGATACCAAATTTAAGCCTTTGGGAAGAACTTATTGTTCGCAGTTGATTTTGTGATTAGATAAATTCACAATGGTTTTTTGAGGGGACATGGGTGGTTTGAATGACTGAATGAACTAATAGAGATTGAAATTTCTTACGATGGACTTCAGAAGATAATTTAAATGAGATGTCCGATTGCTTAAAAATTAATCTTGTCAAAGAAAAAAACCAATCATCAAGTGAGACCTCTTATTCAAGGTTTGGTGTATTTAAGGGTAAATCATGATGATCTCCCTTGTTAGTTTTGATGCTACATTATTGTCCTTGTCAAAGATTTTCTCGCAATTATTGAACAACATGAGATTCAACATGGTATGGGTGTTGGTGTCTTTCGTGCGTTTATTGTTTTTAACCATTTTAATAAACAATATGCTGACAATAAGTTCACCATGGAAATGGAAGAAAATCTTTGTCTTCCATTCTTTGGACGTGCTTAGTCACTCTGAAGCCCTACGGAAGTAGGTCATTTGACGTATCGCAAACCCATTCGTACTGACAGGTACTTACATGCTTCTTCGCCCCAAAAAGGTCTGTTGTTGAATCTCTAGTATTTCGAAATGTGAATCTGTCAATCTGACTATAGAGCTGCGCAAGATTACTAATACTGTCTGCAAATGGTTATACCAAAAATCTAATAATCAAAACGGCATTAGACAAATTTTACATCATTTAACAAAATCTAAAAAAATTTTTCACGTTTTCTTCCAAGTTTTATATACACATTATTCCCTCGTTTAGTGAACATAGGTGAAACTGGTCGTTCTATAAGTACCTACACGTAGTTCGGAACATGACGATCACGTTTCCAAATCTGCCGTGGTTGAGTCATTTCTACACTGGTCACAAGATAGATTTTGATCATTCCATTGACTGCCAAATATTCTTACTTCTTCAATAGGAAATCTGAAAGAATATAGACATCATCAAGCTTCAATCGTGGCCCCGGTTTTGAATTTTCCCGTTTGTAGATTCCTGTCTTTCAAATTCAAACCAATCAGCCCGAGCACGATTCGTGGCGATTCTTCTTCAATATACGTACGGAGGTATTTTGCTAATTACACTTAACTTCCTTCAATCTAGAACCTGGCTTGGTTGACAATTTAATTTTTTTAATTACCTGACTTTAGTGGCCTACCTTGAACTTTAGTATGCTTCTCGTCTTGATTAAACCCCTTACAATAGTTGACTTAATTCTTACATTCTGAAGAGTCAGCAATAATTTTTTTGTATTGCAGCTTATGTATCCTGATGCTGTTGTTAAATTCTTCTACTACGTTGTTGACTTCTATAGATGAAGAATAACCTTGTGAATTTTAAAACATACATGTTCATTATCCACAGAACATTTGTTTTATGCTCTAGCACAAATTGAAGAAAACTTGTTTCTATTTCCAGGAAAACAGATCACACCCTGTAAAAATATATTAATAAATCTTTATAGTCAAGGATTTGTAACAAAATCATAGTTTTCCAGAAGCTGCTTTGTGATTGTGTCTGTAACTTCTTTTGACCACCCGCCATCTAAGTATGGTATTCGGTTTTGTCTACATCTGCTTTTTCTAAATCAAATCTACATTCTTCTTTCCCTGCATTTTCACTTTTCACACCCATACGTAGACTGATACCCTAATAACGTCAAAAATATTATGGCAAGTGAATGTAAAGTCTGTTTACGTTAATAATAGGTCAAACTTAGTAATTTATTACAGCCAATAAACATTGAAAATTTTCTGTTACCGTAATGATCGACTTATGTAACTGCTTTTACTTACCTGTCGACAAAGTTGCTTAATGTGAATCATTTGCGTATGTGATTGCTAACACGAATCGACACTAGAGGTTTGTTTGTTTGTCCTGCTCTTTTTGCTAGCATCGAGTAACAAAATCATGTTCAAATGACGTCATCGAGCAGCGGGAGTAAAATTTTGCTTGTGTATCAGCCGTACTAGATCAGTAGTCTGACACAAACGAACTACTAAAAACTGCTCTCTTGCTATGCGCCAATAGAGCAGACAAACGAACAAACCTTATGTGTCGCATAACTTATAGTTTGTGATATAGTTACTTTACTTATGTTAAGTTGACCACACTTTCAATAAACCTAGAAGTGCAGGTAGTAGAAAAGAAAAGTTATAAACAAATATAAAACGTCATAACAAACTGCCGCGTGACGTTATCCTATGCTATCGTGAACGAACTTTACATTTTCTAACTTACCGATAGAAAGAACGCTCTTTAATGCACCCTTATTTAGGTATGTCACTCTTGGTTTTGGGTTTTTATGAAATAGGTAGGTAGACGTAAAAAATTGACGATACGATTTCCAGAAATATTAGCATTTTCTGATCCTTCTTCAATTTGTAGATTCAATCGGTTATGCAAAAATTTGGTAATTTAATTAATTATGTAACATATTTTGATTAATTGTCAACAACTTATGAGCAAAGCAAAGATGTACTACGTGCTTTTTCTGGTTCTGAATGATTGTGACCAACCACTCTGTTAATTTCATCCAAAATAGTACATTTGTATTGCGCCTTTTTTCACGCCATTGCTTGTTTACAAAGAAGATTGGTGTATAGAAGTTTGAAAACATTGTGAGAAACAATACTTCTCAAAAACCAAAAGAAAAATACTAACAAATTTTAAAATCTTACTAGCGGACACTCAAACACTTAGAAAACCAGATACGAACTTCTAAATCACGTGGAGCATTAGTAATTCGCATTAGCAAACCCTGTTTGTAAAGTTTAGTTTATGATTCATTTGTTATGAATATAATAATGTACGTGATTAAAAAAATAATTGATTTAAATGAAAATAAACTCCGTGTACGCACATTCAAGAATGATTTCATGTATTAAATATGATATCATGTTTAGTCATCGCACGATATTTCTAAATAGGTACAATAGAATTGACGGTAGCGAATTGCTCATATGTACCGGGTGACCCAATAAGACTGTTCTCGGCCATATCTCGGGAACCGTCCGTCGTATGACTTTGATGTAAAAAATATTAGGTAAATCGGCCATGAAGAATCGCAGGAAAATATTTTCAAGTTTTAAAATGACCACCAGAGGGCGTAACTGCCATCTTAAACTTTTTAAATTGCATTTTCTATAAATTTCGCATAATAAACAAAAATTATTTTTCACATTTGTAAAGAGAGCCAGTTTATCTATCATTTTCGTAAAACAAAAGTTCAGTTATTTCAAAACAAAGATGGTGGGGGTGTTCAATTGTTTTTGCAATAATCTGCTTTAACTTCTTAACGGTTTGACCGATTTTATCAAATTTGGTATCATTGAAAAGAGCATGGGGTGTTTCGACATACATCACCAACATTCACATTTTTAGAAGCAATTGGACTATGCCTTTGAAAAAAGCCTTTAATTGTTGCAGATAATCACATGACCAAAACTTCTTTATCAAATTATTTCTGGCCTTCCATTTTTTCAAAATATCAGTTCTACTTATGAATGGGTTACTTACTATCTATCTATGCTGAATTAACATTTGTTGTTTCCCATAAAAAAGTTATGATGATAAGATTAACAAATTTTCAAGATCACTATATCGACATAAATTAGTGGTCTTGGATTGACTACTTTAGCAAGTTAGGTTGTAACTCGTAATAACTTAAATATTTCTTTCCAAGAGACATCATGTAGGATTTGTATGAAATTTTGAATTAGTTACTGAATTTTTGAAAGAAAGGTATTTTTCTGAAAAATTGTTTGTCAAATTTTGAAATAAAGATAGTCATAAAGAAAATAAAAAGACCTCCCTCCTCAATCTCTTTCGCCATTTAACATTTTGAGATGGATTCTGTCAGCTACAAGGGGTTGACGTTTCAAGGTCATATTTGAAATTAAAATATGTCTCCCTAAAAACAAAAATTATCTTGTTTTTGGAGTTCTTGAATCATTTGGGGTGGCTCGTTTTAGTTGGAATGCAGCGTACATTAAACTTTATAGACAATACTATCCATAAATACGACAAATACATTTAAAAATAGGTATTTTATTATTCTAGAGATAATTCTACAAAAATTACTAAACTAAGCATAAATACTTTTACAAATCTTTTTCTTTTACACTCACACCGGCGACATAAACACGGCCGTATCGTATTGCTCGATCAATCAATTGTATTACACTATTAAGATATTATTTATTTTAACACGTACAGTTCTTATAACTCTGACAAATACACAGAATATTACAGGTTATAATTTATATTAACTCGCATTAAATGACAATTCGCCACTGATCTCAACAACTAGATGACTACGCTTTATAGAAACTAAATAGTCTCGAATGTTCAGGAATATAGTTCTAGAACCTCGCGAATCATTCTAACTTATTAACTACAGTGGCGTAACAATATGTTTTAAAACGATCTAACCGTTTCCGGAGTTATGGGACAAAATGAAAATTTTGAGTTTTCGAAAATTTTGGAAAACATTCTGATTTATCGAAATATTCAATACATAATAAAAATTTGTAGGGTATGCTGAAATTATTATATTGACGAGAGTTCATCTTACTTATTTTTTTTATTTTAAAGTTCTGCGGTAAATTTTAGCAATTTTTGTACCATATGCTATACCTAAAATTAATCATTTTGGAAAATATTTTTATATTTTTAAAGTTTTAAGAAATAAAAATTAAATCTGACGTTAACTTAATCGATAACTCTTACAGGGTGTTCTAAACTCAGAAGTCAACATGCCTATTTGAAATAATTTACAACTTGCTTATGTTATATAAAACAACCTATATTTTATGGTGTTTTCTGACGTATTTTTTTTTGTTGTATTTATGTAGTCCTTCTTATAGGAGTTTGGTTAAAATAAACAAAAACACATTTGGTTAAAATAAAACAAAAACAACTTATTGTGTTTTTGTTGGTTAAAATAAACAAAATGGTTAGTTAAAATAAAACAAAAAACAACTTATTGTGTTTTTGTTTTATTTTAACCAAACTCCTAAAATAAGGACTACTTAAATACAACCAAAAAAATATATTTAGAGGAGTAATTTAACATTTATCAAAAGTATTTTTCATGCAAATTGTTTGGTATTGGCATTCCCTTATACCTAAATGTAATCTGTTTTTTTTTTAAGTATTTGTGTAGTTATTGTTTTACTGCAATAAATTAAATTTAGTAGGTCGCTTACCTGAAATGCCTTGTTTATTTACATACTTATTGTTTTTTGACAATTTGTATGTAAATAAACAAGCCATGACAACCAACCGGCCTACTTATTTTAATTTATTGCAGAAAACAATAATTACACAAATACTAAAAACGTTTAGTTTAGGGAATGTAGATACCCAACAAATTTGTATAAAAAATGTTTCAGAAAACGTCATAAAATACAGGGTGTTCTATTTAAAATAAGCAACTTATAAATGATTTAGTTAGGCATGTTGGTCCCTGAGTTTAGTTTAGAACATCCCGTAAGGGTTATCGGTTGGTTAACGCCAAGATTTAATTTGCAAGACTTTATTGTTCATTTTTTATCGTTTCAACTGTATAACTTTATTAATAATGCAAATATTGTTATTTTTGAGAACTCAATTATTAAAATTTGATAATATTTCAATAATGGTAAATTTAAGGTATAGCATATCAAATTCTATATAAAATTTAACGCAGAATTCTAAAATGAAATAAATACCAGTTTCTATTTAAAATACGCAAGATGGACACTATTCCCGATATAACCAGAAGTGCCTCATTCATGGTATTTATTATATTTGAACTTAACATTTTTGGAAAACCACTGCTGGTGTAATTTCTAACCTCTAATTCTGTCTTACATAACTTCTAATCAAAACTCTTTGTGTACACCTTGTATACTTTGTGTACTGTAAATAATGTGGTTATTTAATCTTATAGTTTTTTGATAAAACGTAACCTGCAACTTTGAGCAGCAAGATTTTTTTGTTTTATGTCGTACTGTTACAAGTGGTAATATTTTTAATAAACTAGGCGAGGGATTATCAAAACTGTCAACAGTATAATCAATGATCCAGAAAATCTTGCCCCTATGAGAAAAATTTCAACTTCAACTTCGCAAAGTAGGAACTTTTTGCTTTGCGCGTCGTACTGTTGCAAGTGGTAATCATTTTTGATAGAACTATTCGAGGGGATATCAGAACTGTCAACAAAATAATCAATTATTGAGAAAAATTTTTTTCCGTTTTTTATTCTTGCAACTTTCAGCAGTGAGAACTTTTTGCTTTGCGTGGTAATGTTACAAGTGGTAATAATTTTAATAAAAACTACGTGGGACTATCAGACTGTTAACAGTATAATCAATTGCCAAGAAAAATTTGGACCTACCAAATTTCAAAAAAATGTCAATCCAATAACTATTTTTGCTTTGCGTCGTACTGTTGCAAGTGGTAATTATTTTTGATGTAACTATTCGGGAGCTATCAGAACTGTCAACAGAATAATCATATATTGAAAAAATTTTGTTGTTGAGACGAATGTTTGATGTTCTATGGAGGTAAAATTTTTTTTTCGCTAACCAACGATTTGTTGAGAGTTCTCATAGCCCCCCAAGTGGTTTTATCAATAATAATTAACAACTATATCGCTAAATTGGTAGCAATGAAGTTATACCACTTTAAAGTTGTACGGGCATTCAGAACTCAACTATTTTTTTTTAATTTAAAAATGGGGGGCTAACTTCACAGAGGTCTTAATTTCAAATTTTCACAGTCGTTGAAAAACCTTAAAGAAGGGAACATATTACATTTTGGCTCTTCCTCAGAATAAAAAGAGATAGAAAATTCTAGTTATCATCAATTTATTTTTCTCAAAAATTGACGGAATCAATTTTGTTCTATCTTTATTCAAATCGGCTGCACTCTATGAAAGGACCAATTTGGGAACACTCTTGTACTTTAAATAATAAGTTTGTATTGTTGTTGTATAATATAGTGTATTTAAAGAACTAGTTTTATAAAAGATGCATTCTATAAACGAGTACAGTTTCGAAAACTAGCCATGAACTATAATTGCTAGGGTGGCAATATTGTCATTAAATTTTGGTTTAAAATGCTAGTTTAAGCTTAATTAGTACGAGTTGCTATAATGCCTTCTGAAACGAATTCTTTATACTATTTTATCTATTTTGGGCTTTTCACATTGATTTTAAAATCAAATTTCGCGAGTTTTTAAGTTTAGGGAATTTTGAAAATTTTGAAAAAATACAATATGATTCTAGCTGCTTATTCATTAATAATAGACTTCATCCTCTTCATTATAAACAAATTTTTTGCTTAATTTTTGGACAACCAACTTGTTCTTGAGTTTTTGCTGATTGGCTGTTTAGTTCAATATCAGATACCACAAAGGTGGTATCGTCAATGAATTGAATTGATGAGACATACATGTTTAAAGAAGGATTGTATACGTATATTAAACAACAACGGCTGAAGTGTGCTGCCTTGTGGTAATCCCATTTCAATTCGTAGAATTGTTTATACCATTCCAGGAACAAATTGTTTACGATCCGACAGGTAAGATGCTACAAGTTGTTTGGCTGTTTCTGTAATTCCAACTTTTTCATTTTATTTAAAAAGAGTTTCCGATCCATCGCAGAATATAATACAGATATATCGTGTACGTGTACGACGACGAATATTCGCTTTTTCTTTTTTTTGTATTTCACAAAAACGAGATTTTGAAGTAGAGGTTTTTGAAATACCGTCGGATCTAGGCCACAATACAACCATCAGACAAACCGTCAAATACGATTCGTCTAACCTGCTACCATAACGTCAAATTTTGATTTTGGCCATAACCTCAAACTTGAACACAACGTCAATCGTCGCTCATTTCAAGCAAGTATATTAACAGCATTGACCATAACGTCAAACTTAAAAGTCACTGAAACACTCTTAATCACAAGCACCGCCATAAAGGAAGATATTTTTTGAAAATTGGACCAAACATGATTGACTGATCGATTTAAAGATTGATTTTCAAATTCGGTTTAAAAAATGTTTATTCTGTCACGTTCAGGTGAATCATTAACAAACCTTCTGAGTATCTCTAAATCCCCACTCAATTTTTATCGAACACTTGATATGCCACTCTATTGTCCATAATTAAACATAAACATGTAAAAACTAAAGTAGTACTGGTGATTATCTTCCCTTATGAGATGTGGATTATCTCGCACCCAGTAGTGATTATAATTCCTTGTCTGCTGAATTTGGATTCTTCATTCAAATGATTTTATGAAGAAATCTCTGATCTGCGGCCATTTTTATGCACATGGAAATTAGAAAAATGTTAAATTTTATGTTGTGGATTGATGCGTCACTTGACAAGTAAAATTCTAATTAAGGCTGTTCTCTCAGGGAGGTATAAAGTTTACGTAAATTTATCTCGCTTATTTTTAGAAATGTTTTCCTAATTTTGCACAAACATATAGCTAACATTATTATTTATGTCGTGCAGGAGCTATTTTTTTTAATGTTCGTCTTCGTTGTATTTAATTTAATTAAAACGTAAAATAACAGAAAAATGGATTTCCTTATAAGCCCAAATTTCGACTCCTGCGCGACATAGATAATAATTTACTGACAACGATAAATACTGAAAACTCTTTGGAGAATTGTGAAATGAATGTACTCGCGGGCGAATTTTTCTGAGCGCAACAGGCCAGACTTGGAAGCCGATTAATGTTAATAGATAAATAATATATTGTTGAATTGTTGATGTCAATGTTTTTTTGTACATGATGCATTTTAATTAAACAGTTTTAGAAACAGAAAAACAACAAATAGGTATTTATGTAACAAGAAATAAAAATAGTGAACCGCCTACTAGAAATTTGAAATTGTCCCGAGTGATAGAACAGCCTTAACGGCGAATCTAATCGGCGGAATAGAAAATACTACGAAAACGTGTCAGAACTACTTTCACCGCACTCAGATATTTCCAGATCTTCTTTTTAGTTGAGTTTTTGTCTACGCTTCGCAAAAGTCTGGTTGTGGTACTTGCTTTTCAACATACTGTTTATCTGTGCATAACTACATACTTTTCCTAAACTCTTCATGATGGTATTTCATACGAAAACTAGATATTATATACATTACTAAGTAAGGTATGTACAATGACTGAATTGCATGCTTTGCCCGTAACATATACAATTCGATACATAATCAAATTCCGCATCATATTTGAAAAACAAACTTTTCCTACTTTGAAATTAATGTATTTGGATCTTCAAATTTTTAACACTTGGTAAGCGTAAGAGGCGCAGTGAACTGTTTTGAATGATACATTCTAAAAAAAATAGTCGTAATTCCAAGTTTTCCATGGGTACCAAAAGAAAACAATGGTGTAACAAAATTAAAAGAAAAAAAAGAAATTGTTAACTGAATTTACGTGCGTTTCAAAGAGTGTTATATAGATTAACATATACTGATAGAGTTCAACGAGCAAAGAACGAAGATAACGAATTGCAAGTTTTGAAGGCGGTTGTTGAACATCTATGATCTTAGTAGGATGCATCGTACAATGAAACTCCTGCTCATAATGGTTGTGCCTTTCGGGAATATTTTCATGCAAAGTTTCGAGACTTCTGACGGATAGTACCAAGATCACCAGACTTCACTTCCATTGGCGATACCAAGGAGGATTGCGAGATGTATTACCGGAAATCCTAACGGCCTGTGAGACAATTTAATTAATTTAAATGTGAAACATCAGAGTATCTTTGAGGGTGCACTTTTTTAACTAACAATTTTTACTGCATTGATGAATAAACCACATATTTTTATTTTTTTTGTTTAATCATAGCTGACTTAATTTGGCAAGGTTTTCAGCTATCCAACGATGTAGTTTTGTTATGGGGGTATCATTTCAAAATTAAAAAAAAAATAACAGTTTGTAACTACCATGAGCAATCTGGTAGATGAAGTCATTTTAGTTTATGCAGAAATTTGAATAATTCCTCAAGTCAAATGGTGTTTTTATATTTTTGTTAGATACCCCCGATGACTCTAATTTATCAGGTATCTTTTTAATGGCGTGTGTGGGTGTTTCAAGAGAATTCGGCCAAACTTTAAGGGTGTGTTTGTTGAGTAATTTAGAGTCATCAGACGTATCTAACAAAATATAAAAAAAAAACTTTCTGTCTAAACTTACAAAGTCAATTGTACATAAGATTCTCATTGTTATGTGTAATTAGCTTTAAGCTGTGAGTGCTAATATCACTTCTTTTATCTATCTAAGTCTATTCTTAGGGTACGTTTAATGCCTTTCTTCAAATGTTCTTCATAAAACTGTGCTTTTAGTTTTTAATTTTCGATCAAGATTATGTCTTTAAAGAAAAGGTAAAATGCGGACGATGTTTTAATCCACCAATTGCAAATGTAAAATTTGTTCTATGCATTCGAATATTTTGTTTTTATTGCAAGTTTTCCTTAAATCGTTATTTTGAAATTACGTTGTTTTTCGAAAAAACTCTGCATAGAACAATTCTACATATAATTACATCTAATCAGTAAGCTTTTGCTTTTAAATTAAATATTTAAGTAGCAATCTTGGTCGAAAGTTTCATAAAATAACCCTCAGCTTTTCGACAATAATGCTGGAATCCTCCACCATAGGTTCTCAATTGGGATGATGAGATCGGGATTGTAGTCACCAATGTATTATTTGAATTTTATTAGCAACTAAAGATACAGTTTTACCCCCTATATTCAACATTGAGTATTATCATTTATTGAAAACAGGTATTTTCGTAATCTCTAGATGAGTCTCTTCACTGTGGCGGGTCGCGCTTTGGACCCGTTCCATCAAACTTCCTACGTAGTGTAATGACGTCCCTAACTTCGTTTTCTTCTGTGCTCAATGCGACGCCGGTTTTCTATTTTTCGGTGTCTTTTAACCATTATTTTTACTTCAGAAAATTGATTGCTCTACATTCTGATTTCATTTTGACAGCAGTCGTATGTCAAATTGTTTCAGATACTTAACTCTGTATATAATAAGGAATAAATCATTGCATTCTAATGAATATGGAATCTTAATACAAAAATTTAAGATAATGCACATTTTTGGCAAATCCAAACAAACAAATAGTTTAAAACTTTGTAATTATGTGACTAACCATGTAACTAACATATCATTTAACAATTTCTGATAAATTCACAGATATTCATGAAGAACGTAAATATTACAGCTTGATGCAGATTTTTCATCTCCACTGTATTCAACTGAAAATACGTGTACAGCGTGAACTTATTTGTATCCAAACTTGTATGCACGTTAAGCAACTAGATGGTTCCAAAATTCAACATTTTTTAGAAACAAATTTTAAAACCTGCTCATAGGTTTTAACCATTGTTGAATTGAAAATGAAATTGTCGAGCAGCAACCTATACACCCATGTTTTGCCTTATCAGTGTAGGTGTTGAATTAATGCTCTGAACGTTATGTGATGTGTAAATAATGCCCTATTTTGTAGTGATTCATGCGATTGATTGTTTTTTATAGTCGGTGTATTTTTAAATCTTTGCTAAAAATATTTTCAAATATCTGCACAGGTTGATCACCATTGTTACTTTACGTATAAATATGACAAATCAAGGAGTCTAGTGTGTGAGTAGCAAATTAATTCTTCACCTCTGTTTGTAATAAATTTTAAAAGTTTCAGACAAATGTTGGGTATATCACAAAAATTTGTTATTGTATAAACTTGAAATGTTTTAGAGAACCTAAATCAAATGGTGACAGTTCCTTAAAATTAGGAAGTAATGACGAGTTTTCAAAATACAAAAAACACCAATTTCTTTTGAACTCCAATTCAAAAATTTGAACAAAAAAATTTTTGTTTCCATGGATTCTAATTGCCGTTTTCGGGTGTTACTAGTTAGTATTAACACCCTGTATCAACAGTAATATGACAAGGAAAGTTTGCTTATACCATCCATACTGTAGATTTCTTGACTTCTCACATAGCAATTGTATTATTTATACACTATCACGTATGACAACGCGAAAGTTTAATGAAGTCATATGCGAGAAAATGCAATAGGAGATATTGTAACTTCCAAATTGAATCCTAGGTAGCACAATGTCGATTAATTGACGTCTTTATGGACGAAACTTATGTCAATATGAAAGTAATCTTGACGTCAACCTGGCCGAAAAGTCATATCTAAAACGACGTCAGTTCTTATTATCAAATTGGTTTTGTGTAACAAGCTACATCATCACCGTCCTTTTTAGCAAACTCAACAACAAAGTAGCTCATGTTAACCGCTAAGGCACAAAATAATAATACTTCGTTACGCAGAAGTTCTTATTGGTGTCGGAACGTTCGAAATCGGTGATCCTACGGCAATCATGTGCAAAAAAATTATTCACGACTTGAGCGGAGCGTTTATAGTAAGTTTGCACATACTAAGGTTTTCTTAGAAGTGGCATTTCACGATATCCCGCTCAATCGGGAATCGACGAACCTGTGGCTGCGCGTGGGTATAGCGCTACTTAAGATCAAAATTTTCGTTCAGATGAATTTCTGTCTGAACGAAGTGAATATATATTATTATTCTGTGGTTAGAGCGTTAAAAGTAAGTATTTGCGTTACTCAACTCAAACAATTGTGATCAAAAGTTACCTACTATATAATTACAATAAGCAGTTTGGTAATTTGATAATAACAGAAAGTTAATATAGTCCAATTTCAAAATACATGTCGTCAAAATGAGGTCATCAATACGACGTCTTGATGTACTTGACGTCTAGGGCGAATAATGACTTAAAACAGACGTCATTAAGACGTACATGTGCTACCTGGAATTCTAATTTCTAGTGTTTCAGTAGATCATGTAGGTACTTATATTAGGTTAAGAGATTAGATTAGTTACTAGAGGCATTTAATTTAAAAAAAATGTCCAAGTTTAGTAATAAACAATTTTAATTAGTATACATTTTGTACATGAATATTGTGACTAAAGATAATTGTTTAATCATTTAATTTTAAGTGATGATGATTTTGTGTAAGCATAATGTTGTGTTTTCTCGCAAGCGTATTATACACACCACATAATTTTTAGGACACTTTGTGTTTTAAAAACCACACTGTATTCTATTTCAATTTGAAAATTAACAATCCTCCTCTAGCGGCTAAACGAAGCAATTGTGTGATATAGGAACTTGACCTAAGGAATCTGTGCTTTCACGTTGTACACTTATATTTAACATAGTTTGAAATTCGGTAGTTTCAAAGAAATGCTATCGAAGCGACTGACCAATGGAAATGGACTTCATGGTGAAGAAAAAGTACAAAAGTAATTAAAGCGACTTGGCACATTGAAAACAGTGATGTTTGATCAGTATCTCATATGGATCCCATTATTCCATTTTGATCAAATAATAAAAAAATCGAAATTGGTCCACGTGGTAAGGAATTATCAGTACATCCTACTCTTTTTGAAGCCGTGTTCAAAATGGAATACACAAAAGTCTTAGAAAAATTTAAAATTTTTCCGGGACCAATTCACCCCCTCTTCAGTATGTAATCATTTTAAAAAGTGTTCATTTCAGGTACGAACGAGGTCGGTAGGTGAATTGGTACAATTTTATTATTTATGGAAAAAAATCCGAACGGCACGACATATTCGCGAATAAAATAAGGTTAGAAAAAAAGAAATATACATTACATCCAGGACTTACAGATTTTATGGACAGATTTTTAGAAGACCAAGACGGTAGGGATCGTAGTTCATCGCCGAATGTGCAGTTTAGTGCGACAGATAATAAAAAACCTCTTGTTGACATTGTACAATCAAATCAAAAACCTCCACCGGAGGCATAGTTTTCGTTGTTTTTTTTTATTTCCACGATATCTGGAGTACAGTATTTGATTTTCTTGTTAGTAAGTCTTTGAAACCTTCGTTGTTTTTGCTAAATATAAGAAAATTAAGTTCATGTTCATTTTCAATTTATAAGACTTTATATTTATTGTTATAAATAAATAGTATATTTTTAATATAAACATTTTTGTGTATATGAATAAATTATATGTCTTTTAAGTTCCGGGGTATTATGTACGATAATATTTTTTGAGAGCGATATTATTTTTTAATTTGTATAGACTGAATTGTACTATATATTTTTAGATAGGGGAATTGACCAGTAGAGCAATAATATTACCACGAAACAACTCCAAATACATATTTATATGATATAACAATTTTTTCAGTCGCTATATAATGGCGCGAAAGACTGAACAGCGATTTGTGGATTCGTGGTTTTGTTCTCAATTGGTATACTGTATTGTTTATGGCGCTTGTATAATGTAAATAACTGTAAAGAAATTGTATATTTTGTAATTATTGATGTAAAATTTATATATACTTTTTTTCAATAATTATAAAAATTTTACGAATTAATAATTGGGACATCCTTGTAAAATGCAGTTATACAATTAGAAATAAGAAATTCTTGAACTGAAACAAGATTTATTTAATCAATCAACTACCATTTAACACTAATACTGTTTAAAGTACAAAAAATTGAAGTTTAGATTATAAACATTAAGTATTTTCTTAGAACTTACTATGTGTGTAACTAACACGAGTATTTAAATACAACATTGCGATAAATACGAAGAAAAAGGTGTCGTTTAATCAATGGTGAAAAAATACCCATTAGTTGAGCGTTTTTTTGTAAGCAAACCACTTGCGCTAGCTGTACGACATGTGGTTAACTCCACCCTGAATGTGGCGATATGTGGAGGGGGAGGCAAGAAAAAAACTGCTTCAAGAGCTATAACAAATGTTTATTGAAATGAACGTTTATTTTTACTACAACTAAAAACGATGACAGATGACAAGCAAGCAGATTCATCACCTTCGTGTAAAAACTGAAAATCAAAACGCGCCTGCACGAGACAAAAACTAAACGGCACACCCCTCCATTATGTTAAACTTCACTATATCACGTCAATTATATAATATATATTTTTATATAAAACAAAAAATTAAATAATTATTATAAGATAATCCTCGGGTCCTTGGAAGAACCGATAAATTAAACACGATATACTTACTAACCTAAGCCATTTGTTAAAAAAAATGGACCACCCCTGTACATCTTCATCATAATCAATGACTAGAACTAAAAATTTAAAGTCCTATATAAACTTTAAATATACTCGCGATCAAAAAACCCCAACGGATGCAATCTCATCCATTTGGCAATGCCACTGTAGACATAAATTATATAAACAGTTTCCGTTAATCAATATTTACAATAACATTTTAACCCCCATTTGTTTTAAACCCTAAATTGCACTGGTAAAATAAAAAAAAATTGGCTTCCTGAGAACAATTTTTGGCTAACGCATTTCCTATATTAATATAGTACACGAACATTATTTTTGTCAAATCAAAAAGGTTCTACACACACGCATACACTCACTTGCACGCACAAAATTTTTGGGGCCCTCGACTTTAAATAACTTAACGATTAAATAAAATAACTTTTAAAAAAATAATAAAAAATCTCTGTATTGCTAAAGTTTGTACGTTCAAAGTCCCCTAATTATTAAGTGATAATAATCTGGAGATCAGCGATGGGTGCCTCTTCGAAGTTAACGTAATATGATTTAAGAATAAAAAGGCGAAATATCTTGAGAAATTGTACTTGGACCAAGTGGCTTCAGGTGTGTATATTACACAGAAGTTGCACCCAGCTCTGATTGCCAGCTTAATGTGTTTTACATTAATTTCGGATAAATTAAAGCTCCAATTGCCGTAAAATGAAAAAGGAAATGGATAAAAATGAAAGTTGGGATATTCCTGACAATTTAACAAGTTTCCTAAGAAATACGTTTGTACGGCACATTTAGTACGAATTAGGGAAAAGCGAACGTGCCGTAATTTAAAACTATGTAACGATTTTTACATAATCTCGCGATCGAATTTACGTACAAAGACTTTTAGTAGCGTCGGCTATAAAAGTTTTTGAAGTAAAAGACGATCGAGTGTAAGACACGGAGATAAGGTGATAAGACTGCTATAGTTGGTCTGTGGCAATAGTTACCCGGAATTAACACGCACATTCAACGAAGATCCGAATGTAGAATAATGCACGAAACCTTTGGCCTATCTAACATTCAAAGTTTAGAGAAAATACTTATGACAAAAAAATATCACCATTTACCCTGTGCAAGTCTTGTTGTTGTCAAAATGCAAGTAACCAACTGTACCGAAGCGCACAGACTTGCTAGGTACTAGCTCAACATATATATACATGGGTACACAACATGAATACACGGTGACGGAAACCAATCAGAAGCCACCGGGCAGGAGGGTAACCCGGCGGGTGCGCCGGCGCTGGCTGCGGATAACTGTAGTACGGATAATTGGGGCTAGGGACGTGCAAACTGGGAGCGTAACCCTGTGCGTACGGAAGTTGAGGGTAAGCCAAAGGCATGGGTTCGTAATGTCCACTCCCATGTGGGTGTAAGGGTACAAGGGATATCCGGGACCAGCTGGGTAGTGTAAGGCACGGGACTCGTCCGTGCCGGCATATTGTAATTAATATTGTTGTACTGTCCACCACTGAACTGTTCCGACGTTTCGGATAATGTCGAATCGCCTTCAGTTACGCTAGGTATCTGATCTACGAGCGACTCCAAACCGGATAAACTTTTGGAAGCTATATCTTGTGGTTGTCGGGGTGCAGGATAATGATTATCGACCGTCGATTCTATGCTGTACGACGACGAGTACGGATAGTGAGGTTGTTCACTCGGCGTCGACGACGCGGGGCTGCTGAATCGGCAATCTGTTTCGTCTGCCATGTTTGATGGTGGTTCAAAATCTGGAGGTCCTAAGCTTGGCGAAGCTGGCGACCCCTAACTGTTCGGAGCTTATGGCGCGCGCTTATTTCCGAGCTAAAGATCGGAGTGTGTGAAGGACTGCGAATGAGGTCGGGAGATTGA
Organism: Abscondita cerata; assembly: GCA_030710515.1. NCBI lineage: Eukaryota > Metazoa > Arthropoda > Insecta > Coleoptera > Lampyridae > Abscondita > Abscondita cerata. The sequence goes on from JALBCR010002918.1 coordinate 22,740, forward strand.
CTGTAAGGTGGCCTTGGGGATTGACTATAGGGAAGCCGGTCTAGGCGACTGACTATAGGATGGAGCAACCTGGGGAGCATACAAATTATTGGCGCCATTGGGTGTTGTGACGTCGGGAGGTAAGTGATAATAACTATTAGTGGGCGATTGTATAGGCGACGGATTAGAGAAACACTTATTCATATTGGTCGATGTAGTGTTATCCAGAGGAGCTGGCAGAAGCTGGACGCTCACCATCTTCTAACTTCACTTTCTTAGGCCTGCCCCGCTTCTTTTAGGAAAATCACAGTTGTTTTGGAAGAAGGTTTACGCACCACAGGTTTGGGGGTTTCTTCGCCTTCCACTTTAATTTTTTAGGCCTACCTCGTTTCTTTTACACGGTATTATAGTACCATCTTCTTTCTTGATCACAGCGTTACTAAGATCCATGAGGTCCGGATCAGGTTTAGGTTCGGGTTCATAACACGCTTTAAGTGTGGGTTCCGAAAATACCATGTCCGATTCTTCGATCGAAGAAATTAATCCATTCAAATAGTCGCGAAACTTTTTTAAACCGGCGTAAAATGGCACTTTATCTGCGGCTCGAGGTAACTGAGCGCACCTCGCACTCGATGACGGCATCACCCACATGTGCTGTAAAATAAAAAAATTAATAACCCTGCAACTAAATATGTTCAATGTAACTTACAGTATTTGTGCCTTCTATACAGTCCGGTTGCCTACCGAAGTGGAAATCTTTTTTCCCGAAAACACCTCGTATATTAATTTACCGTTGAAAACGGCAATTTTCGGTCTAAACTTTCGTAATTTTCTAAGAGAATTTGACTACCTTCTTTTATTTCCTTTCGTGTGAGATCTGCGCTACCTTTGGTTGGGCGCTGCACCATATTGGTGAAACCGATACCCGACTGAAGAAGTTTATAATCTTCGTCCGCCGTCATCTGTTCTTTGGTTAAACCCGATAAGTACAAACACTTCCAAAAGTGATTACCAGGACCGGCATAGTGATGACCTTTGTAAAGCGGCAAATAAACCGGGGTTTATACCAATCTAGAAAAAAACAAATTGCATTTTAATTATTTTACATTTAGTACGTAAGAAGAATACTTTAATCAAAAGGTCCATAAAAACACCAAACAATATGTGACAGATTGCGAAACCCAGGAACTTCTTGTACTGATTTTTGGTAGACATTGCACAACCAAACAATATCGCAACTGACCTGGTATCTCCTATCATTTGGCGTTTGCTTGGGTAAGATGCAGCTTTATCTACGTTACATGTTTGTTTTGTTCGTAAGAATACGTAAAGCGCGCCAAAAAAAACCAAAAACGTTAAAATCCTGGTTAAACAATAACACAGAGTATATTATAATTGGTGTCAATAACAAGATAGACTATCTCTCGACAACTTTAATTGAAGGACGATTGTCCAAATACCAAAATTTTTCCGCAATCTCGATCGCGCGATTTAGTGTAAATAAATAAAAAAAGGCGTATATTTATCGAGACTAAAAGAGAAACCGGAAGAACACGGGTTGATAATAATCACGTGGGAATCATGCCGTAAGATGTGGTTATTTGGCAAACAGATCAAGGTCGTTCCATCGACACTTATTGGTCACGGACGCACTTATGAAAAAAGTTAAATGTTATGGAAATAACTAAATCGATATAAACAAGCAAAAACATCAAATCAACGAATACATTGAATGAATTGTTAAGTACGGGCCCAAAAGCTACATTACAAAAGTAGGTCACATTGTTAACCATCGAAAAGGTTCGTAACCTGCGTTCTTGAAACCACGACAGAATAAATGTGTTCTTCCATGGATGGGCATTAGACAAAAACTCGAGAAGCCGCACGAATTGAATATTTGGAGTTGAGTCAAATCAAGAAATTCCAGTTGTTCTTTCTTGAAGCAAAGACGATCGCACTAAAAAAGTACGATGAAAGATGGAGAAACTGAAGTTGGTTTCTTGAAGTCTTGTGCCAATAATTATCAGGGAGCAACACCCGTACATCCCACGAGAAAAACAACGTACAAAGTGAATTAAATGCGTTGTTGTGCATAAATCCTTCACGCCCGTGTCTGTACTCGACAAATGCGTATTCTCAAAGTACAAAACGAGGAAAAAAAACGATTGTTCAATGAAACAAAAAGAAATATTCAACAAGAAGTCTTTGTCGTTAAACACACCATAGTAAACACTCAGTGGAAAGTGGGTCAAACAACTATCGCGCCGTTCGAAATTTCTGCAGACAAACAGCGAGGAGAGTGAACTATGTACATCACAATTACAGTAAATGCTCGTAGTAAAGAAATAATTTCAAATAGATTGCCCGAAGGCAATGGTACAAAGTAAGAATCGTTGTAATTCGAGAATCCTTTGGAGCAGAAATAATCGCGACGTATCCCCTAGAAACTAGTGTTGCAGGTAGGACCCACATACAATAAACTTGTTTGCGAATTCTGTGAATCAGAAGAGGTTACTTGAAGGTTTACCAGATGCGTCATACTTTTGTTACGGAAAAATGCGGTACTACACAAAAAAAATTGCTTCGCCCTTAACGTGCGTATTTTCTTTTAAAGATCAGAACACGTTACAAATTTGCAAACACACAAAGAATTACATTCAGTCTTTCAAAAAGTTCGGTATTGATTAGGGTTTTCAGGTAGAGACATGGGTATCAAAGGTCAAAATTCCTTTTGCTGGGGGAGAAATGTCAAAACGCGGAATAAAATTTCAAACGCAAAAGCATCTGCTATCGTTGTTTAAGGAAATGTTAAGATTCAAACAGATTATCAAATTGTGCACATAAGGTCAATTGATGTTTATATTCGTGGGAAGATCAAAAGTCATTGTAAGCATTACAGAAAATTGCAACTGTGAACACATGTATGGGCAGCAACGTATGCACCAGGTGCAGTTTAATTCTTTTTTACGGCGACAAAAAATTAGGTTTAAATAAAATTAACTCACTATGATGATGTCTAGATTTGCAGCGAGGTGATCAGGTAAGTTCGTTTGAAACCTCCTCTTCGGGCATACCATTAAACCTATCATGGTTTTTTCTCTCTTTAATAGGCCTAGGTAATGCAACCGTTAACTCCTATATTCGGGTCTACCCTGAATGGAAATAAACTGTAAATGTTAAAATTCAAAAAAAAAGTTCTAATAATAAATTTTATATTTTAAATGAATATAACTTACTCTTCCGTTTTGATTTTCTTTTTCCTTCACGTTTTTAGGCCCGATAACAAGTTGGTTTGTGGGTGGCTGTGGTGTGGTCATATAAGTAGGAGGTCCTTGTGGAATAGGGATCATTGGCATCGGGTCGTCGTCAATAAAGCTATAAGGATCTTCGAGTTTTTCACATTTTATATCGTGATTTGGGTTGGCAGTGTTGGAGAGTAACATATCCGCACTTGTTTCGTAGCCATCGTGTGGGGTTCTAGTTTCATATTTCTAGTATTGAATAAGGAAATGTAGTAATGAAAGGTAACTGATAATACCATGGTCAGTGTAGTCCCGATGTAATTATTTATTTGTTTGTTTGGGGTGGTTGTCAATTTTGAAGGATTAACTTAGAAGTACGTTTAGTAATTATTAAATTAAATGTCTAGGACAGTATATGCGATAAATGACAAGGTTGATAAACATGCCGTAATTACAGATAAATTCAAATCACAGTTGTAAAAGATAAACAGTTGTGTAAACAGATTAAGTGAGTATAATGTTTAGCGCACCACGAACGTACGAAAATTACTTACAATTTGTATTTATTTGCGATGGAAAGGATGAGTGAAAGGTTCCGTAGACAACGGTCCTGGTCCTAAAACGGAGGCAGCTGAGTCAGGTGTACTAGCAACCGCCACCGCCCGCCTCCATAGTTGCCCCAAGAAGTGTGGTGGATTCACGGAAAAGGGTAGCCACCTGCATTTGAAGACCGTAGGTATCCACAGCGAGCTACCGCTGGATCGGAAAAACCACAACTACACACACTTTACATGTACATCCGAACTTACTTGTAAAACCCGACAACAACCTCACCCTTTAAAAATAGTCACTACTCTGTGATTGGTTCAATGAACGTTTCAGAAAACATCAATAAATGTTATCTGACTGTGTTTTTGTAAGAAGTCCTTACTTTTAGCTCGACTTCGGCATCTCCGCCGGTTTTGTTATTCATCCCTTCTTTCACGCTTTGTCACACAGCGTACTCTGATGTTTTCCGTATTCTACTTTAAATAGAAATGTACATATCGCAACTGCGCCCCAAAAACGCTCCACCAGATGGCAGTTACGATATCAATTCATTTCTAACATCAGTGGCGTAACAGAAAGTTATTTTAGAGAACTATAAATGGGACCTGGTCACAATGCAGAAACTTAGACACATCGTTAGAATCGACGTTGCATCGGAAATTAGAGTAAATTTGCAACTCTTTAAAACGACTACTCTCCTTCTTGGAATTTAAAAAATTTCTAAATGGGCACATTTGGTGGATAGACCGGTAGCTTAGTATGCTGACGTCTCGAGCAGCAAACAACCTGTTAATTTTTGATGGATTAATATATTTTATTTCTTACTCAATTGTAAACGTCAATTTAAGAAAGATTATTTTATCAAGTCGCTAACTTGTAAAACTGACAGTTTTACATGTTACTAGCAATGTACCGCTCGAAAAGTAATTCTCGTAAAGAGACTTTCTAGAATGGCTGCCAGAGGGCGCAATCACATTCTGAATTAATTTTAAATCTCGTCTTAAAGCTGTGATAAATGTCCAATTTTTTGTTAAATACATTTCCGGAAATAAATGTCGGTGACTTGAAAATGGCTGAACGGATTTTGTCAAAAATTAAATTCGTTGACAACTTTTGTACTCATACTCTAAAATAACTGATTTCCCACACCGCGGTTTTTTTAGTTTCCGAGGAATAGGGAAATCCTTGTTAGGTTGGTATTATTTGACAACGAAAAGCAAATTGTCAAGCAATCGGCGGGACACTACTACCAACTCAAAATTCTTGTAAACACAAAAAACTAAGCAACTGTGAATTTATTTATTTATGAATTATTACTACAGTTACTCGTTACAAAAAATAATTAACCTAACTTTTTCGAGAAGAAATTTCCCGAACTCGTTAGGTAAATAACTATTTTTATGCTATCACAGCTGCCTTAAAAGTATTGAAACGAACGAGAAAACACCAAAAAACTGCAACCAAAAACTATACTTCGGACACGTGTTGAAATAGCTAAGCTTATCATCATCAGCGAACCGATAGTAAAAATGAAAACAATAGGAAGCTTATACAAGGTGTTTAAAAATACGTTCCGATATTTGGCCCACTTATATAGATCTCATCAGTACAAACAAAAAGTCAAAATAAACAAAAATCCACCGTTTCCGAGATACAACCTATTTTTAAAAGTAAAATAATTTACGCTCAGTAGAAGTGACTCGTCGTATTTATCAAGTAAACCAAAGGTCATATTTATTTCAACCAGGTTTTCCAATAGAACAAATATCAGTATAAATACAACATTTTAATTACAAATGATTCTTAAAGAAGATGTTTAACATGTTCTCCTTCCATTTGTATACACATTTCGCATTTCCGTAAAAGCGAACGCCGCACTCTCTCAAAGAGTCCCGGCATGTTCATTTCGTTCTCGCAACTCATCTAAATTATTCACAAGACTTGAATAAACTAATGTCTATAAATACCCCCAAATGCAAAAGTCGAGCGGAGTGAGGTTGGGGAGATCTAGGTGGCCATGCAATTGGACCTTCGCCCTATCCACCTGCCATTGTAATTTTCGTTTAGGTAATTTCTGACCAAGACTGCATAACGGGCAGGAGCTCCATCGTGCATCAACCACATATTAATTCTGTGGTTGAGGAGTACATCTTCTAACAGCAGTGGCAAGGTATTCCTCAAAAAGTCAAGGTACAATTGACTAGTCAAACGGTTAGGCAGGAAACAAGGTCCTATCAGATGGCCCCTCAAACACACCAAGCCAAACGTTGATTGAAAATCGGTGTTGATGATTCGAGTCAACAATGGTCTACGGGTTTTCATCGGCCCAAACATGGCTATTATAAAAATTAAAAATGCCATTTCTCGTGAAACCAGCTTAGTCAGTAAATAAAACTTCCGTAACAAAATTTGGGTTCTCCTCAACTTTCGTCAGCTCCTTCGACAAAACACCAGTGGTGCGGCATAATCAGGCACAGTAAGAGCCTGTACACTAAATTAGAGAAGAATTAATATTTGTTTCAGTAGAGAGTCTTCTAGTACTAGTACCGGGATTTTCTTCAATTCTTCTTAAAATGTTAAGTTCTGCTTCAGGAGTAGAAACTGATCTAGGCCGACCAGCATCACCGTTCTTTGATTTAAACGATCCAACTTCGGATAAACGTTGATGTAAATTTGTAAAAAGTTTGGCACCCGGAAGTACCAGGTTTGGGAATGCTTCGGCATAAAGGCGACGTGCCTCATAAGCATTTCCATCGGCCTTGCCATACATGAAATGCATGTCTGCCATTTCTGCGTTGGTATATTCCGGCATATTTGAAAAGTTAATTAATGAGCAACAGCAACAACGACTTCAATAACAACAATAACACTAACAATGACAACCACACAATGATTACAACAAATGCGGCAACTAGACTGACAGAAACTAACAAATTTTGTTTTGTTATTTCAATAGATGACGCGATAAAAACGACGAATTACTCCAACTGGGCTTAGTAATTTTAATTTTAAAACTGCCTGTATCTCGGAAACGGTTGATTTTTGGACTTATGTTTAGTTTAACGTTTTTGTTTGTACTGATGAGATCTATAAGTGGGCCAAATATCGGAAAGTATTCTTTAAACACCCTGTATATACTATCTGCGTGTACATTTCATTGATTCTTATATAAGCTTTAATAATTCCAAAAATCCTAATGGGCCGTGATTTGTTTTTAAAATTTCCAAACTTTTACAAGAATCAAGTTCGTTTTTATTATCTACCATCTTAATTAATTCAATGTCACCTACTCTATGGCAATTTTCAAGCATATGCATCGCAACACTGAACTTATCTGAGCGATGATATTTGACATGAGCTAAGTGCTCTTTAAAACGAGTTTTAATAGGTCTCTTGGTTTCCCTATATATACTTGGTTACAGTCTTTACAATTTATTTTATTTATTCCCGATTTATTACACATTTCTATTGGGTCTTTCGGATTGCCTAAAAGAAATTTGCAAGTTGTTAGTACTAGAGATTATTGTTTTATAATCAAATTTTGAAAATATTTTTGAAGACCTTTTGTGTATGTGGGATAATTTGGTAATTTGACATATTTCTTATCTATTTTGCTATTACTAGTTCCTAACGTTGTAATGTTTCTAATGTTTAACTTATGTTTATGTTTTCTAATTATGTTTGTGACAATTGATTCTTGAAAACCATTGTATGATGCAATCTGCTTAATATTTCGCAGTTCTTTATCAAAGTTTTGTGTTGACAATGGGGAATGTAATAATCTGTGAATAAAAAGTTAAAAGATGCAAGTTTATGTTGCATGTATGGTTGGAATCATTTGTTATAAACCTCATAGTGTTAGTGTCTTTACGATAAATATCTATATCTAGTTTGTTGCCATTTCTTCACTAAAGTGTCTAAGAAAGGTAACTTAAGGTTTGCTTCTGTTTCATAGGTAAACTTCATCGTCTCAAATTTTGAATTCAAAATTTCTACAAGTTGCTGAGGACTGTAAACCAAATTCTAGAAAAATAATCTACCTAAATTATTTTTTAAATCAGTTTTAAATTTACCCATAAACAGGTTAGCCATAAACGGAGATAAGCTGTTACCCATTGTTGTACCATGATTTTGTTGATAAATATTATTGTTAATTTGGAAGTAGGTTTGACTCATACATAATCATGCTAATTTAATAAAATTATCTACTTCTGAATTGTCTAAATGATGTTGGTGTAACATATCTTTCAAATAATCAAAGTTACATCTATCGGAACGTTTGGAAACAATGAACAGACATCCAATGAAATTAAAACTTCGTCCTCAGTCAGCTCAATGTTTTTAATTTTTTCAATAAAGTCGTATGAATTTTGAACCCTGAAATGTGATTGTTGATATTGAAAACTGTTGAATTTATTTGACAACCAATTAGATATCAGATAAGTATAGGAGCATTAATACCTGAAACAATGGGCCGCATTGCTTTTTCGTGTTTATGTATCTTAGGCAAACAATACATTTTAGGAAGAACCGGGTTAGATACCGTTAGTCTAAACCTAAGTTGTTTTGGTATAATATTTTCACATTCTGATAAGACTCTATTGGTATCAGCAATCATTTTCGGAAGCGGATTTTTAGATATTAATGCATAGGGGCTCTTGTTAAGCATCATCTGAACTGACTCAAAATAATCCTCTTTGTCCAAAATAACTACTTTATTTCCTTTATCTGCTTTGAGATAACAATAATTTTTCTCTTAAGATTTTTAATAATGTTTATTTCTGTCAAATGTTAAATTTAAATTTGTAACTGCTGAATATTAAAGGGTGTGGTTAAAGTTATCCTTATAGGGAGCATGTGCTTTTTAAAAAACCGTAAACCTTTATTTCATCACGAAACAAATTTTTGCATCCCTTGTTGAAAAGTGGTTAACGTTATTGTTATTTGTTGTACGCGCATGTCAACAGTGTACTAAGTTTGGTTATCTAGTTCTTGCGTGGCGCTAAAATAAGAATAACCGCTTAAATTTAAGCTCCTTTACGTGTAGTAATTAACGACAGACGTTAACGTTAATACCGTTAACGAAATGTTTTTTATCAATTGCGCACGCTCACAAAACCATAACAACAACCACGCATTAAAATAAGAGGCGCAGAAACTCTCTATTATCTGAAATTTGAATTTTACAGGCATTCCTAACGTCAATTTGACATTTTTCATTAGAAGTTTTTATTTTTGCATAATTTGTCCGAAGATGACTTTTATGTAATTTTAAAGTCGAAACCGGCACAATTATATTAAATACAAGTATTGAATGGCAATTATTATTTTTTAATTAATTAGACATTCCTAATGAATTTTTTAGAGTTATCATCTAAACATCTAATCAAACTTTTAATTCCTGCAATAATCTGATCTATGGGTGCTTTGTTAAATTTGAGGTTATATTTCTAGCCTTTATTCAAAAAAAAGTTAATTTGTCATTGTTAAAAATCTTCCACAATTTTTGCTTACCACTATGTTAGATTTTTGGGGATCAAGTCTGTGCACTCTTTTTCTTTTTTAGATGATTTTGGTGTTTTGCCGTTCAGTTAAAATAGACGGTTCCATTCCTTTGTTTAAACAGGGTGTCTCACGAGTTTTGGCCAGTATATATCTCTGAAAACTATTTGGAGTACGATATTGAAATTTGGTAGTTATAAACCGTAGGTAGTATTACGCATTTTAAGCAAGCAGCAACGTTGTTACAACGTCACATTTCAGATCACGTGGTATCATTTTTAGAATTTTTAATGGGGCACCCTGTATATTTTTTACTGCTGTAAAGGTCTCCTCCTATGCTAATTCAGCCATACCTTTATTTTTGTTTTTTTGGTAGGTGTACTTAGAAACGATAAACAAATTTTTATGTAGGTTTTGCCTTTAAGTTTCACTTACGACGAGTATGTTGATATGCTGATCATTTATGGAAATGTGGAAGAAACAGCAGACGTGCTATAGATTTATACAATCGTTTCCCCGAGCGAACAACTCCAGATAAAAATACTTTTGCTTATGTAGAACAAAAGTTAAGACATGCTTCTTTTCCAAACGAAAAACATCAAAATCCTCGACGTAAGCCTATTGTAACAGATGATAATGTTATTATTTATATCCAACTCAATCCCCACATTTCAACTCGAAGTCTTCATCAAGAATTAGGATAAGTAAATCAACTATCCAGAGGGTCTTAAAGCAATACAAATTCATCCTTTCAAAGTACATTTAACGCAAGGTCTGACTCCTGCAGATCCAGAAAGGAGACTTAATTTTATTGCTGAAATGTCAGTTAAAATCCCGAAGAGAACCTTTGTTTTTAAATAAAATATTGTGCAGTGACGAAAGCCGTTTTCACAATAACGGCATAGTTAATAGACATAACTGTCACTACTGGTCGGCTGAAAATCCCAGGTGGGTGCGAGAAACGCATTTTCAAACTGTTAAGTAGTTTGTAAGAGCAATGTTAGTTGCATACCTAATTTTAAGTATTTTGCTTGTAAGGATGAACCCCCTTTTTGTTATAAAAAAGAAACTTAGCGGAAGAGTAACGGTAGAGTCGGTAGAATATAAGCACTTATGCAGCGTAGACAGAGAGAGGAGCAAAGCGTTGGCATTTTGGCAACTAGTAGCTCCAAATATCAAAGTGGTGTATTATTTATAGTGTAAATTTGTGAATAAATGTATATAAAAAACAAAAGTGTATCATCCATAATCAAACAACGCAACACAAACTATTTGGGGGATAAAAGTTTGGTGCGGTTTGTTTAATTGCCGCTTGATTGGACCGTATTTTTATGACGGGACTCTGACAGGCAAAAGGTATTTAGATTTTCTCCAAAATATTCTTCCCGATTTGCTTGAAGACATTCCACTAAATGAGAGAGCGACTATGTGGTTGCAACAGAATGGTGCATCTCCTCATTTTGCTCAGCGAGTAACGTCACATCTGGATGTGTATTTACAAGAAAGATGGATTGGGAGAAATGGTACAATACTTTGGCAGACTCGTTCACCAGATATAACCCCGTTAAATTTTTTTTCTTTGGGGATATTTAAAAGAATTAGCGTATGTTACAGCTCCTACCGATGTAGATGATTTAAAAACAGAATCAGAGCAGCTTGCCAATCTGTTACACCAGAAATGATTCAAGCAGCATGCACAAGAAATTTACTTAGAAAATTTGAATGCTGCATTTCTGAAAATGGAAATCAATTTGAGCATCAACTATAGTAAAGTGTTATTCTATTCCAAATATTTTATGTTTCTAAGCTATCTTTGTTTTTCAAATAAAAAACCTACATAAAAATTTGTTTATCGCTTCTAAGTACTTACCTACAAAAAAAATAAAAATAAAAGTATGGTTGAATTAGCATAGGAGGGACCTTTACAGCAGTGAAAAAATATACAGGGTGTCCCATTAAAAATTCTAAAAAAATGATACCACATGATCCGAAATGTGACGTTGTAACAACGTTGCTACTTGCTTAAAATGCGTAATACTACCAACGGTTTATAACTGCCAAATTTCAATATCGTACTCCAAATAGTTTTCGAGATATATACTGGCCAAAAACTCGTAGGCCAATTCTGTATAATAGTGACGGTCAAGTCACTATTTCAGCTCACCAATACTGTATAAGTAGTTAGTCAGTAATTCGTCACGCATAAGCATTCTTAGCGCTTCACGATTTTTACACGAATTTATCGTTACAGTATGTGTAAAAAAATAAGGATAAAGCCGTAGAACAAACAATTTCGTACCGAACTCGTGACATAAGAATCGTGTAACGATAAATTGCAAAGAATCAAAAGACAGCTTTTTTATCAAACGTTACATTCTCTTCCAATTTTTTCATCTAAAAATAAAATTTTATATACAAAACTTATTTTCAAATTAAATCTTAGTCACCTTCTCTTTTACTTCATCTTTATCTTCATTCCCTTTTTTTTGTTCGGCTTGTAATTGGAAAATATACTTTTTGAAACTATATTATTTTCATTTCGTAGCTTCTGTTAGAACTTGCTCCATTCATTATCACAATTATTTGATGCAATCTTTGTCTCTAATTCCGGTATCTCGTTATTCAATCGAGTAATTTCTATTGTTTTAATACCAATTTGTTGACCTACGTAAAACATTTAAAAACCCTGTAAGACACCATTGCCCATAATACTTACTCAAATTTTAATTTCTATCTTTTTCTTCAGCCAACTCCTTTTGCAGATCTTTTTCAAACCTCACCACATCCAGTTCGCGACGTAATTATTAATTTCTCGGTCCTTTTCTGTGAACCGCGGTGGTCTTGATACATCAGGCGGCGGCGTAGTATAAAAGTATTTGTAAGGGAGTGCCAATATTTGAGTAATTACACGAAAACGTGAAATTGTTAAATGATTTCTTCTGCCATTCGCAAGAAGTTTCAATAATATCGAATAATTCATCATACTCTACCAAAACACGATTCTAATAATTTATATTTATATAATTATTTATTATTATTTTTTAATTATTTAAGGAAGCATCCATTACTAGGGTTATTAGCTCCCATCTACGGTATCAAGGTAGTATTATAATGTAGGTAGGTACACTCTACATATTTTTGTACATATTAAAGCTTTTTAGGAATGTCGTGTATTTCGCATTCTTTGTAGGTTAGATAAATTTTCTTTAATTTCTGGCTGCTTTATATCGTACAGTCTGCGTTGGACATTGAACTGGGGACAATCTAACGGTAATATTTATATTATACATATTGCATTTAGAACAATTCTCATTTTTCAGAAGGTGCTGATGTGTAATAGCTGTATGGGCGATGCGCAATCTGTGGGTAATCACTGTTTCTTCCAGGAGAGGTTAAGTACAGGATAAGCAGATCTCACGTCTGGTTTTATCACGGTGAGTTGGGAGGTCCCTGAAGTTAGCGGCCTCATCAGAAGCACAAACGAAATTTTTGTAGATTTGTTAGTGATCTGTTTGTGCTTCAATAAAATACACGTTTTGAGAAAACAGTCCTTTCCAGGTGCCCGCTAACTTAACGCATCATTGAAAGCGCAAACAAAATTATTCGTATGATTCGCCAGTGCCTGTTTGTGCTTTAATCAAATCGAGTGCGACTCCACACGTTTTTGGAAAAACGTCATTTTCCAAGTGCCCGCTAACTTCACGCATAATTGGGAGCGCAAATAAAATTTTAGATAGAATTCATCAGTGTTTCGTTTGTGCCTATTTGCACAGCACAAAACTGCTCTTTACGAACATTATGCTTCGCACAGTCGGAAACTATCTCTTTCTGATGCTTCTTAAGTTCAAGGAGTAAAAAGTTGTCTAGGAACCATTGAGAAAGTATATTTTTCTTAAAAAAGAATTAATGCTGCAAAATCATTGGGTGCATTCAGCAGACGTAACAGTTGCAGAATTTTGTGAAAACGTTTAATTTTGATACCTTTACTTCCACAACATGTTGCGGAGCGGTCACCATTTTTGGTAGCGCATTTTGTTTACGCTACTTGAGGTGAACACATAGCGTGCATTCAGCGGACGTAACAGTTGGAGAACTGTTGTAAAAACGTCTAATTTTGGTACCGCTACTTCCACAACATGTCGCGGAGCATTTGCAATTTTTGGTAGCGCATTTTGTTTACGCTACTTGAGGTGCACATACGGTAAGCGGTTCGATTCTAAGCAGTTTGTCAGACGACGTCGCAACTGCTTCTGTAGCGGCGTAGCGGTATCCGCTCACGTTCTCTGAATGCACCCATGACGGTGAACAGTTCGCTTCTAAGCATAGATAAATTGAATTTATCTATGCTTCTAAGCAGTTTGTAGGTGCATTCAGAGAACGTGAGCGGATACCGCTACGCTCCAGATACGCATCTGACAAACTACTTAGAATCGAACCTCTCACCGTGTGTTCACCTCAAGTAACGTAAACAAAATGCGCTACCAAAATGACGATCGCTCCGCAACATGTTGCGAAAGTAGCGGTACCAAAATTAAACGTTTTCACAACTGTTACGTCCGCTGAATGCACCCATGAGAACGTGAGCGGATACCGCTACGCTTCCAATACGCTACAGAAGCAGTTGCGACGTCGTCTGACAATCTGTTTAGAATCGAACCGCTCCCCTGTGTTCACCTCAAGTAGCGTAAACAAAATGCGCTACCAAAAATGGCGACCGCTCTGTAACATGTTGTGGAAGTAGCGGTACCAAAATTAGACGTTTTCACAACAGTTCCGGTAACTGTTACGTTCGCCGAACGCACCCATTGATTAAAACCATTATGTTCAACGAGATGGGAATAAAGTTACGATGCAGCAATGGCGCAGTAGCTGGAATTGGGGCGCGCTACTCGCCGCTAAAGGGACTCTGTTTTTATATGATGTTTCATTTTTACAACAGTTAATAATTTTGATCTGTTATAAAAAAATACAACATCAATTGTTTGAACATTAATATTGAATGAACGTTAAAAAATTTTAACTCTCACCTTTTAGAAGTTCGGATTCAGTTTCTTGTAATTATATTCAATTTTCTTTAGAGTTTTTTTTCGTGTGTGTTTGTTAGAGGTTTTTGGTGCAAATATAAAATATGGAAGGGGTGATCAGTACCTTACAGTACTCCATGGTCAACAAGAAAAACATGTTGTTTCTGAGAATCACCACTTTGGTTTCCGGACCTGGTCATCAAGACCCTCCCGGATAATTAGGAAAAAATGTACAACACAATTTCACAAAACACAATTACATTACACACTTAATTAATATTATTACATGTGAATACTAGGGTGGGCAAGGGTTGGCATGTTTAGGTAAGTAAATGCTTTTGCCAAGACGAACCAATCACAATTCCACACTGTTTCGTCACCACACACTATACAGGTTTATACTGATCTTCTAGGGCACCATACATAACACTTACATCACAATACAATATTTAAAAATGTACCATAAGATTAAATAAATAAATATAGAAAAGTAACAGTTTTATAACCCATCTCAATTATTTTGAACATGAATTTTTTACAGTTTAAACCCTGTTTGACTTTCAACTTTTGTAATTTCGTAATCTTTGGTATTCTGCTACTTGTATAAGTATAACAGTTTGAAATAAATGACTTGTAATTTTTTTATATAGAAACTTCTAACATTTTATTCTCACAATCCCAATTATTTAAAAATTCTTAATTTTTTTTAACCATTTTTCTCTGAATGGTTAAAAATGTTAGTTATATGAATACGAATATTTTTTAAAATATTTGACTTTCAATTTTGTAATGTCAATATTGAGGTTCTACTTGTGTTAGTCTAAGAGCTTCATATAAATGACTCTTCCATCTTTATGACAGTTGAAAATATTTGACCTGTCATTTTTTTAAATGTAGAAACTTATACAGGTTGATTGTAAATTCAGGTTACTCGATTTACTCTTTTATTATCCATGATAGACAAAAAAAGTTTTACAAGTATACAAGATCAGTATTGTTGGAAATGGGAAAGGATTAAATAATACAATTAATCAATACCACAATAAAATTAAAATGCACTATTCGTGTCGACAACTCGTTTCTTTTATAGACTAATTCGAACTGACTTAGCTGTTGAGTAAAACACTTTTCGACTGCGTTTTGTTGAATGCACTTTATTTTATTAATTACAAAAATTAACTGAAAGCAAATTCTTCAGTGGTACAGTCAAAGTACAGTTTAAACGCGAGTTTTCTAGCGGTAAGCATTCTACCCCACTACCTGCAAAGGCAGGTCGAAACTACACAAAAAATGCTTAAGTATTTAACATAGCCCCCACCTTGAAAGAGTGTCTTTCAACAAGACATACAAAATACAAAATAACCTATAATAAACATGAAAATTTATAACAGTACAAATAGAAATACAAGCAATACATATTGCAAACGCAAAATACATATAAAGCCGATAAAAAAAAAGTTTTTTATCTTCCACAAGAAAAAACACAAATTTGATACCCCGCGCGTTTATAACCTGCACTCATTGTACGTACAGTCACTACGCGCACCTTTCCATCAGGACCCGGATGGAGCTCGATAATTCGTCCCAAGGTCCATTTTAACGGTGGAGCTGTCGGATCTTTTATTAGAACCATAGCACCAATTTGTATTGGACTAATATTCTGGGCTCGTTGCCATTTTACTCGACGCTGTAATTCGCTCACATACTCTTGCGACCAGCGCTTCCATAAATGTTGAGCTAGTTGCTGCGCCCTTTGAAAGCGCGACAATCTCGACTGGGAAACATCTAATAAATTGTGTTCTGGCACAGCGATTAAGCTTCTTCCGATCAAGAAATGGGCAGGAGTTAGGGGTTTAGGTCACTAGGATCAGAGGATAAAGGGGATAAAGGACGGGAATTTAGTACAGCCTCTATCTGAATCACTGTGGTGTTTAGTTCCTCAAATGTTAAATTTGCGTGACCAACAATTCTTTTAAGATGGAATTTGACACTTTTGACGCCAGCTTCGTGGAGTCCACCAAAATGCGGTGTTCTAGGTGGAATGAATTTTCACGAGATTCCATCTTTAGATAGGGAATCCTCTAACGTACGTTAGCCTTAAGACTATGCAGAAATCTTTTAGTTCTGCGTCTGCTCCCAAAAAATTCGTAGCATTATCAGACAAAATCCTTGTAGGTTTGCCACGCCTCGATACAAATCTTTTTATAGCGGCCAAAGGCTTCCGTGGTTAGGTCGCCTACTACTTCTATGTGTATAGCTTTAGTGGTGGCGCAAACAAACAAACAAATATATGCTTTAATTAAATTTCTCCCCGACCTTTTCTGTTTTTATAGCAATGGGACCACAATAATCAACGTTAGTAACGTGAAAGGGAGGTGACAATTGTACGCGTTCGATCGGAAGCGCGCCCATTAATTGCTCATAAGTTTTGGGTTTAATTCGAAAACATGTTACACATTTATGTACCGTGTTTCTGCAAATATATCTGCCTGATATTGGCCAAAATCTCTCTCTGAGAGATGCTAACAACGCTTGAGGTCCTGCATGCAGCATTCTTAGATGCTCGTACCTAACGATTAAAGTTGTTAATGGATGTTTTGGAGGTAATATCAAAGGAAATTTTTATCATGATGAAAGTTGGAATTACACAGCCTGCCTCCCGCCCTAACAAGACCTAATGGGTCAATAAACGGATTTAATGAAAGCAGCTTGCTTTTAGAAGAAATTACTCTATCATTTTTAAATCTCTTAATTCTGCCTTAAAGGTTTCTTTTGTGCAATTCGTATTAAAATAAGTAATGCATCATTTAATTCATTTGATTCTAAATGACCTAAAGTTCGTTGGATACAAGGTTTTCAAAGATTACGTATAAATCTTAAGCAATAAGCCACTGTTCTTTGCAACTTGGTTAGAGGGAAAACGCTCGAACAAATAAAATGGTTTTGTATTGCTACAACACACGTAACTTCGCGTGCGCGAAGCTCACTTTCAAACAAGGTATCATTTGGAAATATTTGAAGAGGTTTTTGGCCAGTTTTCGTTCTTTTCAGATAGCCATGATGGTCCGTGCCACCATAAAGGACTGTTGATTAATTGCTTGGGCATGACACCCCGTGATATTAGATCTGCCGGGTTGTCTGCTGAACTGACATGTCGCCAGTTAAAACCAAAAGTTAAAGTCCTGTATTTTGCTGATCTACTACGCAAGGACTACTGTAGAGTCGGACCAACAAAAATGTTATTAAAATCTAGCTTTATTGACCTTATGACCTTGGACATAAGTCTACTAAGTAATAGTGCAGCACAAAGCTCTAGCCTTGGGATTGATATGGTTTTTAATGAAGCCACCTTAGACTTTGAGCACATTAAATTTACTCCAACATCACCCTGAGAGTTTTCGCTCCTGACAAAAACACATGTTAGAGCTATCCGAAAATGCATGAAGTTCAATGTTTTGAAAATTTTCAATTAACGCGTGTCTTGGAATTTGTAATTGCTTTAAAGCGGCTATTTGATTTTGAAATTTCAACCACTTGGTGTGTAAATCCATTGGTATTGACGCGTCCCAAGAAAGTTTCAAAGACCATAAAGTCTGCAACATGGTTTTAGGAATTATAATAGCAGGGGACAGAATTCCAAGAGGGTCAAAAATTTTTGCAATGGCGGAGAGAATCGTTCGCTTAGTTATAGAGGTGTTTGTGCAGTTCGCATTTATGCTACAGCTTAATTTATCTGAACACGGCAACCACACTAATCCCAAAGTCCTTTTGTTTTCTTGAGGCCCTAAATGAATAACCTTAAATTCTGTTTGATTGTTTATGTTCTTTAAGATCTCCGGAGAATTGGATGCCCATTTTCTTAGTTCAAAACAGCCTAAGTTTAGTACATACGCGATTTCTCTTTGTAAAAGATTGCTTCCTGGTATTTGCTCCGGACAGCAAGTCGTCAACGTAAAAATCATTTAGTATTATTTTGGAAGCTTGTGGATGGTCTTTTTTATTTTCGTGGCCTAGCTGTTGAAGACAGCGTATGGCCAAGAAAGACGCGGCAGAGGTGCCATAACTCACTGTGTTCAGTGTGTAGTAGAGAGTGGATCAAATGGATTCTCTCCATACAATGCGTTGAAGGTCTCTTTGGTCTGGTCGAACAAGTACCTGGCGGTACATTTTTGTTACATCGGCCGTCAATGCGTATTTGTGTTTCCTCCATCGTATGAGTATGGAAAACAATTCATCTTGAATTACGGGACCAATCATTTGAAGGTCGTTTATTGAAACACCAGTACTGGTTTTGGCGGACCCGTCAAACACAACGCGTAGCTTACTAGTGAAGCTATCTTCCTTAAGCACACCGTGATGTGGAAGGTAATAAGAAATCGTGTTTTTATCTGGGTTTTAATTTGCGTCATATGTCCAAAACGTTCGTATTCTAACATAAAATCGACGTACAATTTCTTTAATTGTGGATCCCTTCCTAACTTACGTTCAAGAGAATAAAATCTATTTATTGCCATCATGGTTGAGTCACCTAGTGGTGTAATGGTTTTCTTGAACGGGATAGAAACACAAAATCTTCCATTTTTCTCGCGAGTTGTAGTCCTTTGAAAATGAGTTTCACATTGTTTTTCTTCTTTAGATAATGAGGACTGAACGCGACATTCTTCTAATTCCCAGAATTCCACAATTTAATTTAATTTGACCAATGCACATAAGATCGAAAAATATTTGTGCTCCTAGTAATATATCTATTTTTTGGGATTGATTACATTTACTATCAGCTAATTTTATGTTAGGTGGTATAGATAATTTTGACCATTCAAGTGAAGCACTAGGAATGTTACCTGTTATTTTGGTATCACTATGCATGACAAATTTGTTTCATAACTGTTGTCATGAGCTGACCGAACCTTAACATCTACCTTATGGGTTATATTTGTAATCATACCGTTTATCCCTTTAACGCTTAAACTAAGCTGTGATTTTTCTAATCCTAACATGCCGCAAACTTCTTCTGATATGAAGTGCGACTGACTGCCACTATCTAAAAGCGCTCTTAAAATATGATACTTTCCAAGTTTATCACGTAACTTTACGGCTGCCGTAGGAAGCATAACTTGTTGACTGTGATTAAGAGCATGATAGTTTCGCTTGTTGATGGTTGAGAATCGTGACATACATTGGACTGCTGAGAATTTCCAGCGTTTCGATTTTGCAAATGTAGCAAGGTATTATGCTTTCTACCACATAGCCTACAATTTGGATTTGATTTACAAAATCTGCCAAAATGTCGCGGACGCAAACAATTAAGGCATAGCTTACGAGCTCTGGCTTCATCAATCCTTTTTTCGATGGGAAGTTTTTTAAATTCTTCACATGCATGTACTGTATGAGATTTTTTACAATACTCACACGAATTAGGCTTCTCATCGGTGGAAGTTGCTAGTAGAGAATGGGATTTGCTACTGTGTTTAGATTTTGCACTCAAATGCGAAGAGTTACCTATTTGATTGATATTTAATGCCTCTAATAACTGGCACCTACAATTTAAAAATTCAGTGAAATCTTTCAAAGTCGGAACCTTTCCATTGGCTTTATGCGACTCCCATTCCCGCTTGCTAACGGGATCTAATTTATTTGACAAAATATATATCAACAGCGTATCCCAGTGTTCCACCGGTTGATTTAACGCCTTTAATGACCTTAAATGTTTAGACAAACCATCCAGTAATTGTCTCATTGAATCATGACACTCTTTGGTTAAAGCGGGTAATTCAAAAATTGCCTTAACGTGATTGTGAATTATCAATCGTTCGTTACTGTACCTTTCCAATAAAGAATTAAAAGCAACTAAATAGTTATCATTAGATAATTCAAGGGATTGAACCACTTGACTAGCAGGAAATTTCAATGATGCCTTTAAATAGTGAAATTTCATTATGTTTGATAGAGAATTATTATTGTGAATTAGTGAGATAAAAGTATTTTTGTACTCCAAAAATTGCTATAATCACCTAAAAGGTCGGAAGATCAATAATTGGTAGTTTAACTTGACCCGATTGATCTGTTACTAAATTATTATTTGCATTTATGGGAGCAAAAACAGCATTTGACAATTTATTTGCAATATTTTTCTCCTTTTGTAGTAAATTATAATAAGAATTTTCAAAGGTTTCCCTTTCTTTAAAATGGATATCTAATTTATCATCTCCATCGTCTAAAAGTTCAATTTGGGATTGAATTTCATTAAACTCACTTAATAATGGCAAAAATGTTTCCAATCGAATTGGTATTTGTTGTACATTAACGTCATTAACATCTGAAATATCTTTAATCCCCGAGATTAAATTTTGAAAACGCGTTACATGACCTTTAAGCGTACCGCGCTTTATGGTTAATGATTTTATATCAGTCATTGTTAACAAAATAGCACCACAAAGATTCAGGTGAACGGTACCAAATAAGCAGGTACAGGAAATGTAGATACAGAAGGATCAACGAATGGAAACTTACTTGACCGTTGAAGTCGCAGAACCCAGGTATAGGGGTATCGTATGCCGGCCGAAGTACCACTTACGTAGGGGTTGTCTGAGACGAATTCAGACGCCACTTGTTTGCAAATGTTATTGCTGAATTTTGATTACGGAAATTCGGTTGTTGCACGCCACGGATTCTTGTAAATCGACGTGATGTCCGTTTTATCACTAATTTCTTCACTTGGACATTAAATAGAATTAACACACGTTTTAATTTCCGTTAATTAATTGATTTATTTTTTGCTGATTTTACAACCAGGCACGAAGGACCAAAATATGTTGAGTAAAACACTTTTCGACTGTGTTTTGTTGAATGCACTTTATTTTTATTAATTACAAAAATTAACTGAAAGCAAATTCTTCAGTGGTACACTCAAGTACGGTTTAAACGCAAGTGCCGTTATTATTTTTTTACTGTATGACAAAACATCCAATTATGTAGTGCCATTCTTCTTCTTTCCTTTTCCTTCTTCATTTAATGAATTTATATTCTCACGATTTTTCAATTCTTGTGGTTTGTTCAATTCCTATCTTCAGGTTTATTGTTTTTGTAATTATATCATCTATGTTTTTTTAGTATAGTAGCCATTTTCTTACTTTTTGTTGCTCTTTTGTTCTTTCAAATCTATTATATTTCAAATTGGGGGCATAATCGCAAAAGTTCTAATTTTCGTTTTTAGAGATATTCTTATATTACAGATAGTTAAATGGACCCCATTTAAAGCTGAGATAAATTTGCTTCGTTTTGTTAAATGCTTTTTTGGTCCACCTGTGGTGGGAGATGTTCAACATTTTTGTAAATAAATAATTTTAAAATGAACGGTTTTTATCAAACTAGGCGTCATCGAAAGGAGCTTTGCTTAGGCTATCAAGGCTGCCTTAAGCGAATTGATTTTGATTCTTTGTGTCGCCGCTTGAGAGCGTTTTGCCCAACACTACAAATAAAATAGATGTTCTCAAAAAATTAAATATAACGGTATGACTTTTATTTCAACCAAATTTAGCCAAAGAAGGTTCTAACACACTAGTGAAAACCTCATTTTCATATATCTTTCTAACCTAAATATGAGAAAAAAGTTAAAACTCGAAATAATATCACATATTCGTGAATATTTTCATTTTAGTATACCTGCTATTATTAAATCCTAATTATCATTTATTTAGCAAAATATGTGTACAAATTTGCTGTTGAAATACCAACTTTACGTTTAAAATGCCAATAACAATTAATATTCTTTCAATATGACTGCTCTTCTTCTGTAACACGAAATACGAAATTTTAAAATCAAGTGTACCCAAGTAACAATTCGTGACCTCAAATACAGTACTTGACGATTCTTACGCCAGGAGTTCGTCACAAAACCGTTGTACTACGCTTTATCGTTAATTTTCTACATTTATACTGTAACGATGAATTCGTGAACAATCGTGAAGCGCTAACGATGCTTATGCGCGACGCATTACTGATACTTATATCGTATCGCTGCGATGAAATTGTGACTTGACCGTCACTATTATATGTATTATAAGATTTGGCAAAATTGCAGAGGTTGTTTTGTGGAATGTTGTGTTGTGTCGAATTTTTGCTATAATAAAGTAAGTAAGTGATGTAAGTGTTATGTATGGTCCCCAGAAGATCAGTATAAACCTGTATAGTGTGGTGACGAAACAGTGTGCAATTGTTAATTGATTCGTCTAAGCAAAGCATTTGCTTCAAGGTTTAGAAAAACCACTAAAACCTAAACATGCCAACCCTTACCCACTTCAGTATTCATATGTAATAATATTAATTAAGTGTGTAAACATTATAGAAGGTAAACAAGAACATAGAATATAACAGCACAACCATTGCATGACGACATATCATAAGAATCAGCATCATTATTTTACAATGCAAAGGTCAACTTACTCATTTATAAGTAGAATCTTAAAAACAATGGTAGAATCCAGTTTGATTTTTGTGACGTCAAGACATTGTGTCGATTTTGTAACGTAGAATCGTCAAGATTAAGTAACGTAAGTTCGTAAAGATTTTGTCACTTACCTATATTCGTGACTCCTACGACACCTAAATTCTTGACAACAACTTCACGTATGTCTGTATCGAGTTCGTGACGATTTTAAACATTAAAAAGTGCAATTTGGTCACTGTGTCAGTTACGAATTCTGCAAAGATTCTAAACTACTCAAATGTAAAGATACATCACGTAGTACTTGACGAGTTCTTTGACGATGTCGTGCAGCATTGTTACTTGGGTAGTTTGCTACATTTTTAAATAATATTGATAAAAATACCTACTTACTGATCAAAATGAAAAAGAAACACGCTCTTTAAAATTTTTATTTTTTTGAAAACGCTTGTAGGAATATTTTTTTGTAATGCCGTGAAGTTGATACGCCCATGAAAGCAGTAACACACATTTTATAGTCTATCGTTAGTGTTCAATTTAATCCTTTCTAGTGCTTCAAAATAGAAATTGTCTCTTCTAAGCGCTTTCAAATAAAATTCAAATTTTAAAAGACTTGATACTTCTCAAAAATTTTATAGTCAATCGTTAGTGCTTGGTTAGTGCTTCATAAAAAAAATTATCTCTCCTAAGTGTTTGCAGAAAAAAATCAAATTTTAAAAGGCGTGTCAACAAAAATTTTATAGTCGTTCGTTTTCTGCTTTGTTACTGCTTCTTTAGTGCTTTATAAACGATATTATATGTCTCCCAAGCGTTTTAAAAAATATTTAATTCTAAAGAGCGTACCATATTCATGTTTCATCCAAAGCACTACAAAAAAACTTTATAATCGATCGTTAGCGCTCTGTTAGTGCTTCTTAGTGCTTCATAAAACAAGTCATCTCCCCAAACATTTTCAAGAAAATTAAAATTCCAAAGCAAGTGCCCATATTACGCTGTATAAGAAGTTTATTATTCCTACAAGCTTATTAATCTGAAGGACATTTGAACTTATATATTCTCTGTCCTGATTATTTGTTTTCCAATTATTTTGTTAGCTATTTCTTTATCTTACTAATTTTTTTTTTCGTCATGGTCGTGTCTGGCGTTTGGACCGGTCCATTATATGTCGTCATGCAATGGCTGTGCTGTTATATTTTATGTTCTTATTTATATTTACCTTCTATAATTTAATCAATATTACTACATATGAATACCTAGGTGGGTCAGGTTTGGCATGTTTACGTTTTAGTGATTTTCCCAAACACTTAAAGCAAATGCTTTTGCCAAGACGAACCAATACATAATTACACACGGTTTTCATCTCCACACTATACATGTTTATTGTTTATACTGGTATTCTGGGACACCATACATAACATTTACATCACAATACAGTAATGAAAAATAATGTACCATACGAATAAATAAATTTAATTTTAATGTTTTAATTTAATTTTGTACATTTCCTTCTGTATACTATTAATAAATTATAAATAACAACAACAAAATAATCAGATTAGCACCTAGATGTTGAAACATCTGTATGTGCTATAAAAAAATAAAAATATAATAACAATTAAAGAAAAAAGAAAATACATAATTATACTTATTTGTATTCATTTAGAGTAATTATTTCAATAATGCAATGTAGTAACATTTTTTTAATAGAATATTCCCAAAAACGATTCAAAATATTGAAATATGAAGTCGGTGCATTTTTTTTTTAAATTTAGTGTTTTACAATGTTTCGAAGTGATCGAAACACTCGTCATGGTAGAGTTGCAATTTATCTAAAAAGCACAATAAAATATAAAGTATCTTACAGTAATATTAATAACGACAGTGGTTAATTATTGAGTATAATAAAAAATGAACGTAGCTGTGGGTGTAATTTATAGAAGACCTGGTATAAATATGGACAGTCTTTGTAATATTTATGAAGTGTTAGAAAATTTATATGTAGGTACGGGATGCTGTAATTTTATTGGGAGACACTAACATTAACGTTTTAAACAAAACTAGTAGCGATACAAAGAAATTCCTTTCAATGATTTCAGATTTTAATTTAAAACAAATTGTAGATGAACCTACACGCATTACATCAATATGTCAGTCCTTGATTGATGTCATTTGTGTAAACAATAATATAAATGTTGTTAAATGTAATGTTATTGACATGTTGAACGTTGCAGATCATATGTGTACTGCTATTTAGGGATGCATAACACACAGGATAAACAACAAACGTATCCTTAAAGAAATTTAAAAAAAGAAACTAAGAAACTAAAGTAAATAATGATGAAAGGTAAATATTTCCTCCTATAAATTATCACTAATTGGATTGTTCTTCGTTGAGGTGGGGCACCAAAAACCATTAAGACGTTTTTTCAGGCAACGTTTCGTGCAGCCGAATGTGTATTTCTTCAGGCCTCTGTTTATTAAAAAGAAAGAATACATTTAACGGTAAGTTATATACATAAACATCATATCCTTAATATATTAATCTAAATTATAGGTGATTGACTCGACTACTTACATATAACAAACAAATGGTCCGCCACTTGAATAAGTGTAAAAAACACATCGATATTAAACAAACACAAAATAAATTAACAATTAAATGTAAATAAATATCTCTAATAAAACACACACTCTATACGTAGAAACGAACAAACATGAATGACTAGATAACAATATGATAATGGGAATTCCTTCTTCTATTTTATTTTAGTGATTAAATTTGTTTGATGATGTATATCATTTCAGCTATTAGACGTTTTTTATAATTCCTTTCTACATTTAAAATCGTAGGATTATCAAAATTAAAATTATGACCCATCTCAATATGGTGTAAGGCTAACGCATAGTCTGGTTTTTTGTTTTTGCAATCGTACTTACGATTTTTTATCCTATTACGTGTTTTTTGTTTGGTTTGGCCAACATAGCATTTATTACAGTCAAGACAGTCTATTTTATACACTACATTGTGTTTGTCAAGAGTGTTTGCCTTGTCTTTTAATTGTGTGTAGATAATGTTGTAAATAGTATTGTTATTGTATGTAGCTTTGTGGACATTAGTAGTTTTTTAGTAATAGTTAGGTATATTAATAATTTTAGTATAGGTATATTGAGAATTAGGGATTAATTGGTGATGGTGTGTTAGTGTTATAATTATAGTATAAGATTCTGTTAATAATGTTAGTAGGATAATTGTTACTTTTCAGTATATTTTTTAGAGAGGTTAGATTTTTAGTGAGATATTTAGGACTACTTAGTTTTTGTTATTTTGTTTTTTATAAATTTATTTATGTTTATTTTTTGGTGCTGTTGGTGATTTGATAAATAATTGATAGTCCTATTGGATGCCATGGGTTTAAAATACCGGTCAGTTAATAATTTGTTGGTGTCTTGATCTTTAATCGACCTCACATCTAAAAGGGTAATGAATTATCTTTTCAATCTCGTACGTAAATTTTAAATGTAGATTGTATTTGTTAAAAATATTAAGAGTATTATGTATTTCATCTTCAGGGATGCAAGTGATTACATCATCAACATAACTTATCATAAAAATAGGTTCAAACAATAAATTGTAACAAACATATACACGATTTGCTTAAATGTTAACTATATATTTAATAAACATGCTCCATTAAAAATTTGCACTTTTTCAAAAAGTAAAAGTTCCTCCATGTATCACATATAACAACAAACAAATAATTAAATGAAAGAATAACGCCCACAAAAAATAAAACAGATGTAAATAGATTGAGTTATGTTGAACTATAAAACTATCTTGCAGAGGCAATTAAAAGAGAAAAGGATGCATACATGCAATTTTAACTAAATGTTAATAAAAGCAATGGTAAACAAGTATTTTTACCAATATTTTCCAAAATAATTGAAAAGATAGTGTTTGAACAACTTCAAACTTACTTAGAAAAAAACATAATCCTTCCATATTTACAGTCAGGCTTTTGTCAAAAACATAGCACACAAACTGCATTACCAAAATCACAAGTGACATTAGCATTGTCATGGATAAGCCGGAAATTACCATATTAATTCTTCTCGATCAGAGTAATGCGTTTGATTTAGTAAATTTTTAATTACTCTTAGCAAAACTTAATCATATAGGGTTTCAAGATATCGAACTTCAGTGGTTTCAAAATTACATTACTGGTCGGATGCAGAGTGTACGGTATAAAACCTAATATTCCAACATGATTGAAACTAAGAGTGGTGTATCACAGGGTAGTATTCTTGGACCCATATTATTTTCTTTATTTACATCTAATATTACTAAGTCACTTAAGCATCTAAAATACCACTTGTATGCAGATATAATTATACATCTCGTTCAAACCCATTGAACTAAAAGAACCATTAAAATTAATTAATGAAGATTTGCGAAATGTTGCGAAATGGTGTGAAAATAATGGTCTTAAACTAAATCCAAATAAATCGATTGCTTTATGTATTGGTAGTGAACATCTATTATCACAGATAGACCTAAGTAAAATTCATTTAGTCTTAAATGATGAAAATATTAAGTGGTCATCAACGGCAAAAAGTTTAGGTTGTTATCTTGACAAGAATGTAAGTTTTGAGAATCATGTAAATAAAATTTGTTCAATGTCGTATATGAAGTTAAAAATGTTAAATAGGATAAAATATTCATTGAGTTCCAACATTAAGGTTAATCTAACAAAAAGTTTGATTTATCCCACCCTAGATTACTGTTCCTGTGTATACTACAATTACTTAACTCAATACAATAAGGACAAAATACAAAAGATTCAAAATGCCTGTATGAGATTTGCGTACAACATTCCTTTTAAAGAACATATTACTCCGTATTTAAAAACAACAGAGGAACTGTACACCAAACAAAGATCGAACTGTATCTATTGTGCATTTTTATATAAATTAATATACTTTAAGTGTTCTTAAACAAATAGTTTAATGGGTTGGTATTGACATCACACCAGCAACATGATGTTAACATTCGGAATAAAAATTACAGTATACCGAAACATACTACCTCAAAATTTAAACTGTTTTGTGTATAATGCGCCTTATTTTTAAATTTAGTTTTTCACTTTTTGTCTCTAAATCATATAAGAAACAATTAAAATACGTTTATTAGAAATAGAAAGTTTATGTAAGTAAGATAATACTCGTATAAGTTCAAAACACGAATTGATTATTTTTTTGCTATAAATATATATATATATACAGATAGCGACTACTTTGGCATCCGCCCAAAAAAGGTTATCACTGGCATCCTAGCCATATACACCAACATACATACATACAAGTGTATACGAAATCAAAACGAGTTCATGGTGGCATCCGTCCACTTCACGATCAAGCCAGCATCCATGTATATTCTATGTTTAGTTACATACCAACCTGACCTCCGTATAGTCCACTTTTAGGCTAACGTGGCACATAATGCGATGTTGCCAGACAGAAACACATTTGATGATATCAGAATATTAAATGCGAGAACCATATTAATCGGTTACGGGCACTACTAACTTCTTTTTTATGCACTATCTTTCGCGTGCAGTAAATGGGTGTTTAATAATAATATTTATAACAATAATCAAATCAAAATCAAATTTTATTTGTTTTTTAAAATTAACAAAAGAATTTGACCACTCAATAAAAAAGACTTAACTAAATAAAACTCACAGTGTAATTTAAAAAAAAAGATAATTTACTCTACTGTCATTATTTGTCTTTTCCTTCCTTCTAACCATCTTCTTCTCTTGTCTACCTCTTTCATCCACTTTATACCATTTCCTTTCTTTCCTAGTAAACTTTCTCTTCCCATTCCCTCCACTCTTAATTCCACACAATATTCGATTAGATGTTTAATATTTTCCGAATTATTTCTACACATTTTACATAATCTATCTTTGTCTTTCTTCAAATACATATTTTCGTTTTATTTTTATTACCTACTCTAAACCTAGCTATCATCTTTTTCTTGAATTGTCAGCCTTTCTGTTAAGTACCTTGGAATTCCTTACAGTATTATATCCTTGTGTTTCATATTGTAACTTCCTTTTCTTATCCTCATTCTTTTTTTCTTGTATCTGATTATCCTTCTTCCTCTTTGTTATTTCTTCTTCCATCTATCTTCATTTTCTTCTTACCTTCTTACTTTCTCTATTGCGTAACATTTTCTTCTATAATATGCTTTTCTTTCGTTTTCACTGTGATTTATTTTTTCTAATTCTATCCAACATTCATACAAAATTTCACAATCTTTCCTATTCTCCATTCTTTCCTCAAATCGTATCGTATTGCTCCTACTCTTATTTTCTCCAGTTTTATTTCCTCCTCTATTAAATATTATTCAATATTTTTCCTGTATTCTTCTAGCTCTTCCCATTCTTTCCACCTCTAAATTTCTGCCCCGTAAATCATCACACCTTTCACTAACCTCTCGAACAACCATTTTCTCTTTTCCATATTTTTCCCAAAAGCACATTCTCCCATTTCCCATATCTGCCCTAAAATTTTACTTCCGATCTCCTCTCCTCCCCACCTGCACTTCTCTCACCCGTTTTTATTCTTAAATATCATTATTTTTGTTTTTCCTACATTTACTTCTAGTTTTTTCTCTAAATCTCTTCAGTTTTTATTCTTAAATATCATTATTTTTGTTTTCCTACATTTACTTCTAGTTTTTTTCTCTAAATCTCTTCGGCGTATTTATTATCGTCCGCATCTTAACCTCTATCCTTGTGAATATTATCTGTATAAGCTAGTGTTATTATGTTTACTTTTCCAATTTTATTCTCCTCGCTTGATTTTTACGCAGTTCCTCCTTTAGGTCTTTTATATATAGAGATAATAACATTTGGCTTAGCGGACATCTTTTATCAGCCCTTTTTCTGCCCAAAATACTTTCCCAAGCTTTCCCTTCACTTTTATTCTGCATTTTGTTTCCTTGTATATTTCTCCTACTGCTCCTATTATGTCTTCACTTATGCCAATGCTTCTCTTATCTCTCATAGTATTCTTCTATCCACTCTGCCAAAATCTGTTTTTATGTCTATTGTCCTCCTTTCTTTTCTAAAACCTGTCTGCCAATCTGGTATAATTTTTTTCTCTTCCACTTTTTCTAATCTTGTTTTTATTATTTCTCCGTATATTTTGTATCGTACATTCGGTATGCTTATCTTCTGTAATTTTTTACATCTTGCTTATCTCCGCCTTTGTATATTGGGCACAATATTGCTTCCTTCCACCTATCTGAAAACCCTTCTCATTGACATGTCCTTTCCATTACTTTCCTGATTCTATCTCTCATTCTTTTTCCTGTGTATTTCTACTGTTCTCCTTGTGTTACTTCTGTGCCTGCCGCTTTTCTCATCTTCAATTTTCTTAAAGCTTTGTCCAACTCTACTTTTTTTTATTCCCCCTTGTCTTATTTTTTTTATCTATTCTTTCTA
Source organism: Abscondita cerata (assembly GCA_030710515.1). NCBI lineage: Eukaryota > Metazoa > Arthropoda > Insecta > Coleoptera > Lampyridae > Abscondita > Abscondita cerata. The sequence goes on from JALBCR010002918.1 coordinate 52,990, forward strand.
TATGTACTATGCGTTTCTCTTATTTTCCTCGTAGCGTACTTATCATGTGGCTTTCCCATTTTTATCTATTTTACTTCTCTCCTTTTTCGTTTTTTTCTTCTCCAACTTACAAACTCCCATGCTTGTGTTTCATTCCTAATTTTTTTTTCTTCATTATCATCTTCATTTCCTATTCTCATAAATTCTATATTCTCTTTACTATTCACGTTTACAATTACAATCTTATCCTCCTTTTCTTCCTATAAACTCTCCTTTTTTTCCTTCCTGCATATTTTCGTTTAATATTGTCCATGTCCTCTCTTCACATAACTCTAATAGTTTTTCCCCTTACCCGTTTATTTTTTTTATCCTTCGAATTCTTCTTTTTTGTTCTCCATTTATTTCCATTTCCTCTTCTTCCCTAATTTTTGCGTTCAAATCTCCTCCTATAATAATCTTTTCTTTCTCTCCTGCTGTAATCCTATTATTCCCTTAGTCTTTTCCATTTCTTTCTCATATACGTTATTATTTTGTATTTTTCCCCTTCTTTAGTTTTTACTATAGTTTTCATCGCTGCTTTGGTCTTATTTATCCCTATTAAATCTTCTTTCTCCCACTCCTTTCTTACTCCAATATTTATTCCTCATTTGACCTCACCCTTCTTTATCTCTTTCCAAGAATTCAAATTCCCATATGAGGTCCTCTGGCAATTTATTACTCCATATTTCCCATTCTCTTTATTCCATCTACGTTTCTACCAGCCCTACCATTTTGAAGTTTTTTATATACTTCCAGAACCTTTCCCCTTTATCTTTATCCCCTCAGTGTTCCAAAATAATACTTTACTTTTCTTTTTTTTTTTTTATTTCCTTCCCTATATAAACTTCCCTCCCCCTTTTCCTCTTTTAACTTTCTAGTTTTTTGCGTTTATTTTTCTTATCCTTCCTTCCTTCTCTACACACCATCTTTCTTCTCCCTCCACCCATAATTTTAAATATCCTATTTTTACTACTAATTTGCGAACATACCAAAGTCGATGCGGATCATTTAACCAAAATATTTTGAAGATGGCAGAACTTCCGGTTTTACCGGAAGTATGTATCAATTTGCTTATTTTAAATGGAGCACCCTATATATTACTACATTTTTAGATTCTGCGTCTAATTGTAGGCATATTTTATGTACAATGTCACATACCTCACCTCAATCGTTTCTGACTTATTTAATGTTTTATGTCAAAATTGGAGTTTGCAGACCAAAAACTAATTTGAATTATCAACTATTCAACAACTTTTTTTACTTGGTTTGTGTATTGTGTATTTTTTTATTTTAAGCTGGGTCCGTTTGAACAGTATTTGTGCAAAATTGTCAAAAAAATTATAAAGAGTGTTTAATAATTGGTATCAAAATAGTAGTTTTGAAAATCGTCACAGGTCAATTTTTTCAAATATTTTCAAACATACCGATTTTTATATTTTTATCTCATTCGTGGTCCAAAATAAGAGTAAGTTTGTAGAACATTGAAAGTTTTCTATAATCTATTTTACTGCGCTTCGTGGTGGTTTTCGTTTTCTGGGTATCGGGCAATAAACGTCTCAGATGTTCTTGACAAAACTTTGTTGTATTCCCCATAAATAATAAACGAATTCAAATGGTTTTGTTTGTATAGCTTAGGCGGAACGGCATGTTTGAATTGAATTCTCGATCACCAGCACAGCCAACTAATCAGTAATTAGCGTAAAAAGCATCTAACGGGTATTTTCGTTTGAAAACTGTTTATTTGCCAGTATGTCAACAAGTACCGATTTTTCGAATAATCAATGTTATACAAACTTACCCTTATTTTCGATCACGAATGAGATAAAAATATTAAAATCGGTATGTTCCATTTGAAAAAATTGACCTTTGACGATTTTCAATTTTTAAACACTCTTTATAATTTTTTTTGACAATTTTGCACAAATACTGTTCAAACCGACCCAGCTTAACATAAAAAATACACAAACTAAGTAAAAAATGTTTTTGAATAGTTGATAATTCAAATTAGTTTTTGGTCTGCAAACTCCAATTTTGACATAAAACATTAAATAAGTCAGAAACCATAAAGGTGAGGAATGTGACATTGTACATAAAATATGCCTAGAATTAGACGTAGAATCTAAAAATGTAGTAATATATAGGGTGTTCCATTTAAAATAAGCAAGTTGATACATACTTCCGGTAAAACCGGAAGCTCCGCCATATTTAAAATATTTTGGTTGAATGACCCGCATCGACTTTTTCGACGTGATTAAAGTGATAAACTGAGCATTTTTAGCGTTTTAAATTTTTTATCGTCAATTTAGTGTCATTTCGAAATCGAAAACTACCAAGTCAATTAACAAAGTTGGTAAACAAAATTTGTATGATTAATTTAATTTTATACAGCAAGTTAGAAAATTCATGGTCAAAAATAAATATGTCATTTTATAATTTAAACATATAAAAATTGAAATAAATGTTACAAGTGGTTTAGGAGTAATTATACAGTTATTGCAGAATTAATTAAGTATTGAAAATATTTCACTTACCTTTACTTCACCTTACACAGGAACTGTTATAATGTGGATACGTAAGTACGTTTATAAATGAGTTCAGCGTTGTCAAACCGTCGGATGCCAATGTGGCCGCTTTTTGAATCAGAAATATACTCACAAACGATCACATCGCCGGCACACGGCGAATCTCAGAACTAACGAGTATAGTGTTATATACATAACGGTAAAAGTGGCATCCGCTAGATTTTTCATATTTTTGTAATCTACATAGTTTCATTGACGTGTAAAATAATTTTGGGAGAATTACAAGGTGGCATCCGTTTATCAGATGCCACCTTTCTTCGGATGCCACTCTTGCCGTAAATTTAACATGGGATGATGCCACTCTACACTCGTTTATATATAAGCTTTAATTGCAAATTGAGTTTCTACCCTAAAAAAAAGGCCAAAAAAAACTTTATCCTTTTTTTGAAATAACTTTCTGTATGCACTTTTTTTAAAAATAAACAACATACTACTCCGCCCTCCTTCATTTTTTTCCCCCCCCCCCTCTCTCTCCTATCTTATTGGCCCCCACTCATGCGTTCAACCCACTCACAAAGAGGCCTCTTTTCAAATTTCTCTCACACACCAACCCTTCGCATTTGACGCTCCCCGGCACCTATTATTTCCAAAATTAAAAAACAAAACACCACCGACCCCCCTCCACTCCCCCTTTCCCCCCCCTAATTCACCAATTTCCCCCCCATTACCGGAGGGTTCTCCCCCTTCACTACCATCCTTCCCTCTCCCCTCCTCATAAATACCAAAATCCCCTATTCCCCCCCCCCCCCCCTCCTGTTTTTTGCCCTCTCCACCCTCCACATTTTTATTGTGTTTCCCACTTTTCCGACTGGGGCTGTTGCCACCCCCCCCACCCACAACCTTCAACGGAAGGGGTAGCACAAAATCGCAAGCCCCCCGCAATATCATGTTTGGGCCCCTCCGCTTCACCACAACACAATAGGTACATGTATAGTTTGTTATAAACTATAATATATATATATATATATATATATATAAGCCACACGAAAAACATAGTTCAGTATAATACTACACTAGATAATTACAATAAACATACTCGCGTACCGAAGAAAGAATATTTGCGGTTTGAACTACAGAAAACGTGATTGGCACCTCACATTTTTCATAGCGAAATTATGTATTAATTCATCTGAGTCCAATTCCTTTACCTCTTGTTGTTTAATACTGATAAGAGACAAATTACTAAGTCTCTCTACTGACATTGTACTGAGTAGATAATTTTTTATTAATTTTATTTTGAAAATGACCTTTCTGCCGTTGCAACAGTAACTGGAAGAGTCAAAAACAACAAAATCGCATTACACACATCAGGTAAACTTGACGCAGTGCACTTATTTTTAATTATTAAAAAATCACCTAATTCTTTTATAGAATTAAGCTTGTTCGAGTCCTCTGCAAAGACAGCTTTAAGTGATATAATCTGATTTGGAAGTTCGGTTGATAAATCATATTTATAACTTTTGAAGTTTTCTGGCACTCTCATATAATAATTCGTTTCTACTTTTTATACTATTTGTTGGAGAAAGAAAACTAAATTTCTCGTTTATGCTCTCAAAGCGGTTTTTTAACTGAGCTGTAATAATATCAATACTGGCTTTATACACTTCAACTTCAAACAGACGTTCAGTATTTTGCAGTCTTTCGTCAGTACTCGATTCTTCGAAAAATTTCTTTACTTTCTTTTGTCGTTTTTCTTCAAATTGTTGGGTGATATTCCATATCCTAGCTATAACGATGGCCGTTTCTTTGACATCTATAAATTTATCACGAAGGTTTGCGACAGAAGTTAAACTAGATTTCAGCATTGACATGGCGTTTTCCAACTGTAATGCTTTTGAAGTTATATTTATATTCTCCAGTATTAGGCATTGAAAAATGAGCAAAAACACAAATTCAAACTTCTCGATATTTTTTTAATAGCCAGTGCTTCCCGTTTCTCCTCTTCTTTGGTGCTAACGAGTAGAATATTTGATAGTACTTTGAGAATTGCTATAAAGTTGTAACGAATAGATATGACTGATTCGAATCGGGAAGACCATCTTGTTGTGCATAATGATTTTATACTTAACTTAACGTTTTCGTTATTCTGTACAATTTTTAAATCACTCCACCTTTTAATGCTGTGCCCAAAAAATATGTATAGTTTTTTGACAAAGGTCATAAAATTCTCTTATGAAAGGCACGTTTTTGCACGCATCATGCTGTACAAGATTTAAATTGTGGGTGGCACAATGAATGTAGTTTGCCGTTGGTTGCCTGTCCTTGATAAGTTTTTGTAATCCTCCATATGTTCCACTCATGTTAGCTGCGCCATCGTATCCTTGCCCTCTACAGTTTTCCAAGTCAATATCTAATGTATTTAGACATCGATTTCCAAACTTCTAACTGTCTGATTTTTACTTCACTAAATCCCAAGAACGATTCATTAATTTTGATTTTACTTGGTTCCTTATTTTCGTCTAACTCAATCTTTACGTATCTAATTATTGTACTTAATTGATCTGTTTTTGCTATGTCTTGAGTTGTATCCAGAATAATAGTGAAAAACGGACATTCCTTGATGCTTTTAACAATATTTTTTCTTATCCTGGAACCGATGATATGGATCAATTCATTTTGAATTGTAGGGCTTAAATACTTAAAACGATCAGTTTTTGCTCCTGATGACAAGTGAACATTCAAAATGGGGTCATATTTTGCCAAAAGATCTAGTATACTCAAAAAGTTCCCTCTTTGTGGAGAATCTCGATTTTTTCGATGTCCCCTAAAAGGTAGGTTACACATCGCTAAAGTCGTTACAACAATTCTAGAAAGATCTGACACAGTTTATTGACCTCTTCTTGGTATGTCCGATCTAATAACAAATCTACTGTTTTCTTTTTCTTTCCAAATATCAAACGCGCGACACGGTCCTAATTTAATAATGTTTTCTCTTAACTCCGTGTCTATGGATATATGTATGTAAAAGGCCAAATCGCTGCTAACTTCCTCTAATTTCTCTTGTTTGTGAGTTTCTTTGTCTTCTGTTGCATGTTCACTAACATCCACTAAACTTGTCATTTGTTCCTGCATTTGAATTTCGTGGGACTGTCCATTTTCAGGTTTTCTGGATTTACTTCCACTTGCTGAGAAAAAACTATATAATTTCGTGTTTTTAGTATTTACACTGTGCTCCTTTTCCTTGCGGATTTTTCGTTTTTGTGCACCACTCATAACATTTTTTACTCCGCTCAACTTTACGGAAATTGGCGTAATGTTTTTGTAAAAAATTTCACTCGAACAATTCAACAGACTTTTTAAAACTGTAAGCATACATTTAAGTACCGTATTAAGACACCCTGTAAAAATTATTGTTGCTAACTTCTTTAACGCAACTGTAGAAGGCTGTGATTGTAAAATTTTAAGCCTTAGCATAATTTTAGCATAAACTATTTATGTTAACGTGTCTCTCTTTTCCGAAAACTACCTTAGGAACTACAGATCAATGTCCGGCAATACTACCCTTCTGTAAATAGGCATATTGTAAGTATTTCGTTTTAAAACTTTTATCGGTTAAGTACAAAAAATTATAAGGTAAGTGGAAGAAACGGTGTAACAAGAAAAGAACGTTTAATCACCAGCTATAAACTAATCGTTTGTAACTATTTTCATTCGATTCGGAAACAATCTTAAATACTTAACTTAACGTCATGAAATTATTTGATCCGACTTTTGTAGACCTCGTCTGTAACTGTTTCCTGAGGGCTACATTTTTAAATGTCGAATTAAATAATAATATAATGTAACCAACTTGTATAAACTTAAAAATACTCAGTCGGTTTCTGGGATTTCATAGCATTTCTTTACACTTTAACAGACTTAAAAATTTGTCATCGCTAAGTGTGTAAGCGTATAATCCGCTCTACAAAATCTGTATGGTCCGATTATACCTGTTTACATTTACGTTTATGAAGCGAACCACAGCATCAAACTAACAAATCAATTAAAATTCTATGAATTACATTTACAATTTAATTCTAGATGTTAATGTTTAATATTCATTAATTTTGAAAATTACCTGCCATTGAAGTAGTGGAGCCCACAGGTGGCTTTGGCCTCCCCGCTATACAGGGTTTGCGGGGGTGTACTACGCCACTGCTAGTAGGGTTGCCACTATTTAGGACTAGCAGGGGTTGCCACTATCCAAACTTACAACTCTAGTGGGGTTGCCACTATTTAGGACTAGTGGGGTTGCCACTATTTAGGACTAGTGGGGTTGCCACTATCCAAACTTACAACTATAGTGGGGTTGCCACTATTTAGGACTAGTGGGGATTCCACTATCCATCTCCAATTTTATTTTATGCCATTACTTTCTCGGAAGGCCAAGGCCTCAGCTGTTCCTGTGCAGCCACTGTATTTCTTTTCCCTTTGCTTGAAAGCAGATACCTCTCGTAGGGAGAATCTTGCGGACTATAAATGGCCCTTTGTATTTAGCCTTGAGTTTGCGGCCACTAGCTACTTGAGAATCTTCAACTGCTACCACATCTTTTTCGTGAAATAGGGTTGAACAGTGTCGTGAGGCATTGAATCGCTGGGATTGCTTCATGAAATTACTTTCCATTCGAAGACGAGCTTCTTTAACTGCTAATTCTGCGTCGACAAAGTTGTCTATTGGTATATTCTTGAAAAATCGCCGAGTAGCTTTAAGTTCTGGATTTAATCCCAGGTGGAGCACAGATGGTATTTGGTCAGTCATCGAATGAATTGTTGAATTAAGGTTGTCCTCAATTTCAGCTAGGGTATTCAGCCAATTACTTTCGTATTCAGCAATCAACGTCGCCCGTAGTAGATTGAAAATAGTTCACATAAGTCGCTCAACTTTTGCATTTCCTCTAGGGACACCTGTTGCAATATGATGCAGTTCCACTTGTTGTTCATACAAAAATTTTGAAAAATTATCGAAGTAAAGGCTGCAGCTCGGTCTGCTATAATTCGTTTAGGTTTACCCAACTCTTCAAATACCGCTAACAATGCACAAATCGAATGTTCAGAGGTCTTCTTTGGTATTGGCATTAGACGACAATATTTCGAAAATGCGTCTACTATGACCAGAATCTGAGTACAACCGTTTGCTTTAATTAAAGGTCCGGCGTGATCAATATGCCACGTTTCTAAAATATCAGTCGGTTGTTCGCCGTGCTGCCATAAACCAGCTCGAGGACCAGTATGTGATTTTCCAAGAACGCAGGCTCGACAATTTCTAATATATTTTTTTAAGCATTGTCCCATTCTAGGCCAAAATAAATTTTCAAGCATTTTTTTAATGCACTTTTCCCAACCTATATGAGAAGAAGCGTCATGATAAAGTTTCATTGTTAACAAACGAGCGTCTACCGGTACGAAACGTTTAGGTTGTTCAACTTTAGTCATCACAACACCATTTATTACTGTAAAGTTCGACCATTGATTATATATACTTCGTATTCAGATTGATCTTTACTATACAAATTCAAGTAACACTGCCGTGCTGGCATACACCAGAAGGCAGCACGGTTTTATCTAACTTTGCCGGCAATAAATAGATGACTATATTGTCGTATACCTCATTCAATAATTCTTATTAATTCATCAATATACACGGTGGTCAGAAAAATACGGACAAACGCCAGGTAGAACGATTCTTTGTTCAATTCTGAGGCGATAATCTTAATCCAAAAAAGTTATGCGATCCTTCCTTAAGGCGCACGAGACCATCAAACCTTAAGATGTACGGCTAAAATTGTTGTCCATGTTAACATAAAATTCTTGCTAATTTGCATATTTATCTGATTTATAGTAAATAATAAAATGATTACTACCACAGTACTTGTCTGATTAGGTGTTGCCAAATTTACAATTCTTTTAAGGTGCTCGTGTGACTTAAGAAAGCACTGTACTACTTTTTTCAATTAAGATTGTCAACTCAGAATTAAACAAAGATTAATCGATTAGTTACATCGATGTATTTGAGATAATTCCATTTCTAAATTTCACCACAATGATTTTACATAGATAAATTTGACGAATTTTGATAAATTTTAGCCGTACATCTTAAGGTTTGATGGTCTCGTGCGCCTTAAGGAAGGATCGCATAACTTTTTGGATTAAGATTATCGCCTCAGAATTGAACAAAGAATCGTTCTACCTGGCGTTTGTCCGTATTTTCTGGCCACCGTGTATTAACGAATGAAACACGATCAACGAAATTAAAGAATGAATTTTTATTGCATAAACAATGCGAACTCGTCGAATTCTTACGTTAAGAGGAATACGTACTAGCAGTGCGCTCCCGCGAAATCATGCACTATACGTAAGCATTTTAATGCGTCGAATGGTTTCTGACTCAAATTTTCAAGTTATCAGCAATGTTTTGATTGAAATTGGAAGATATAAGACGGGACTTCGTCGTGGTTGTAGTAGAATTTTGATTTTGTATTTATTTCTATTAAAATTGTGGTGTTGAATAAAATGTACAAACTCAAATATAAAAAAAACAAAAAGTAAGCATTTTGAAAAAAAAGTAATACTACAGTGATAACGCTCCAAGTTTTGTCTTTCATAGGTAAAACATTAAGTTTTACCATTGAGTAAAAAAGAACTTTTCACTCAATGGTTTTACTTCAAACATTTAAAATTAAAAGCTGTTTTAAGGGTACTTATAGTGCATGTTTAGCGATAGCGCACTGCTACTACGTATTCCTCTTAAGGCAGATGTACAAAATAAGAAGATATTCTTGGTCACGTAGTAAACTCTTCCGACAAGGAATATAACTGACATTTTAAGTATAAGGATTAGCGGTAACCATTGATGTATACAATATTTGCCGATTTCCTAAAATACTCTGGGAACTCTCAGTTCAAGGTTCCCAAAAATATCTTTATAACGCCGACCTTAAAAGGGATTTCCGAAAGGAAGGCACACATTCCGTTTTTAAATTTTTATCGGTTAAGACAAATTATTGTATGCAAAGTGAATAAACGGTGTCAAAACAAAGAACTTTTTAATTCAACTACAGAAAGTTGCACATGGTTCGATTTACGTTTAATCTTTGATCAGGTTGAAAGTGAATTTAATTAATAATAATTCTTATAATTATATACAAGACAATTTAAACATTTTTAAAATGCCGGGTAATGTGTGTCAATACTATGATTGTGGTGCAAGACAACAAGATTCAAAAATAAAAATGTACCGATTTCCAATTAATGATAAAGAACGATTGCAAAAATGGCTTATCAATTCAGGTAAATTAACATTATTTTTAAGAACTCATCTTAAAAGAGACATTTTACGTAGTCATTTTCGGCCGTAAAGTAGCACTTTTTATACTCACCTAAAAAAGTAAATAGCCGCTTCATTAAAACCAGCATTGTAATTTGCACGATTTTCGGAAATTGGCGGATTGATATTGTCATTCTTAGCAATAAGTGTTACCAACATAACTTTGTTTTAATTATTATTTATTATTTTCATAAGTTATAATAATTTATTTTAAGAGCGAGCTCCTAAAAAATTTTGTGTGCACCGCGGTTCTAAAGGTTTTTTTTCGACCTTTACTGATATTAAAATTAAAAAGAAAAAATAAACTACCCTTTATTTCCAGGAAATGTGAATTTATTGTACACAGAGGAAGAAAAATTGAAAAACGTACATTTGTGAAAAACATTTTTCTCAAAAATCTTTTATGAAAGAAACAAGAAATAGATTAAATAAATCAGCCGTACCAAATATGTATACAAATTCTGACACGCGATCACATTCTTTACCATCTTCAAGCTCACAACCTTTGAATATTTTTGATCTTTCGTCCACGTCTAAAAACAATCGCCAATTCGAAATGCAAAATAAACAACAATCGCCCAAAACATTAAATGTAATGACTCAACAATAACATATTCCAGAAAAGCTAGACACAATCTTCCAATTATTAATTCCCCTGGTACTTGTGATTCAAATATAGAATTTTTAAAATCTGCAACAGATATGCCAACGCCCAAGTCTTCAAAACGAAAATTAAAATTTAATAATAACGATTCACCTAGAAAAAAGAAATTAAAAGGAAGAAATTACTATCAAAAAGAAAACAATTCACGGTCGCAAATATCAAAATTAAAAAGAAAACTTATTTGTTATGAAAAATTAAATACAATAGACAATATTCTAGGCCAAGTACAATTTTCCTCTAAATTTTCAAAAACATTGGCCTAAAATGCAATTAAGGAAAAAACGCTCCCAATGGACAATTTCGGAAAAAAAATTTAGCATTGATGATTTTTATAAATCCCCTGCAACTTATAAATTTTACGTTCTCTACGAATTATTTTGCCTGCGCCGTCTACTATCAGGAGGTGGATTGGTGCATCTAAATTTAAACCTGGTTTCAGTCTTAAATTATTTGAGCAACTAAACAAAAAATTTTCTAGTTGTTCAATGAAAGAGAAATCATGTGTAATTTGTTTTGATGAGATGTCACTTATGGCTAATATGGAATATTCTCCAGAAATGGATTTAATTGAAGGATTAGAAGATCTTGGACCTTTAGGGCGAAAACCCCAAGCCGCTACTCATTGTTTAGTTTTCACGATCAGAGGATTATATTTTCCATGGAAATTACCTGTTGGCTATTTTTTGTCACATTCTGGTATAAAACTACAGAATTGGTAGAACTGATTAAAATTAATTGATGCAGAATTACTACCGAAAGCCATTGTTTCTGTTCAAGGAACCAGTAACCAAAGTGCTTTTAAAAATTAAATATAAGTATTCACCATCCATATATTTTACATCATGGTCACAAAATTTTTGCATTATTTGATGTTCCGCACTTAATAAAAAGTGTTAGGAATAATTTGTTAACAGGAGATTTCATTTTAAATAATAAAAAATATCATTTTCTGATATTAGAAGAACATATCTAATTGATAAAAATAATAAAAAAAGTAGAGCTTTGTCTAAAATTACAGATGCACATATTTACCCAAACTCATTTTAGCGAATGAAGGTTAAGTTGGCTGTTCAGGTGTTAAGTAATTCAATGGCCGTAACCATGCAAACTTCATTTTGTTTGTAAATAATCTATTCGACATTCTTAACAGCAGAACACGTTTTGCAGCTAATCCTTATAATCACGCCTTATCTGACAAAAATAGTTTAGTGAAAGACACAATGATCGAAGCAATAAATATATTAAATGATTTGATAAAACTTGACCACAAGAGGAAGAAAGTAAACCTCCATGCTTTACTGGTTTGATACAAACTATTAGAGCAATATTAGATCTTTTTGAAGACGAAAACAACATTACGCTAATTTATTTTTACTTACAAACAGATTAAATCAAGATGTCATTGAAAATCTATTTTCCATATACAGACAGAAAGGCGGTTATAATCGTAACCCAACTTCTAAAACGTTTCGGACAATTTTAGAACTAACGCAATTAATTCATTTGTGAATCCTACAAATTCTACTAATTGCGAAACCGACTCAGATATTTTATTAAATTTGACAACTGTCAGTAACGATGATGACACAAGTGTGCAAATAAATCAAACACTTAACTCGGACTCTTACGATTCTGGTTCAACATCTTCCAATCCTGAAGTAATCGTAGAATCGGCATCAGAAGAGAGTTTGGAAGAGTGTTCAGTAACATATTTTGCGGGTTATTTAGCTAAAAAATGTATTGAATATTTTAAATGTGAAATTTGTGCACCATAATTAATAATCCAGTCGGAATTAATGGACAAACACGAAATCTTGCTGCTGAACAAAATTTATAGAAATGTTAATGTTACACAAGGTGCAAGATTAAAATCTCCGTCAAACGAATTTAGGATGATTGTAGATATTGTTTTACGGTTTTTAAAAATATATTTCATAAAATATATTTTAGAAATAATATTAAAAAAAACACTTTTAAGGAAGATTTTACACAACACTACCGTGACATCATCTTGGCTGGAAGAATATAGAGAACATAAGTTATTTATTATAGATAAGTTACTAAATGCAAAAATTTATTACAATGCCAAACTGATTTGTTCAGAAATTTAGAAAAAACAAAAATCAAACAAACAAAATCCTAAGTTACGGATATTACAAAATAAATCAATTTCTTTGCTTTTATCATTTATTATTATATTTTCTTTATTTATATTTATAGAATTTATTGTAAATTATAAAATAAAAAACTACGTACTTTTATCAAAAAGAATTGTATCATTTTGTATTTTAATCCAGTTTTAAGTGTTAACCAACTAACGGGGAATTAAGTATATACTTAGTCAATGCTGAAGATTTGTTTGTTTAAAAAAGTTGTTTTATTTAAAACTAATACGAGAAAAAGGAATTAAACGCAAGAGTATTTTTAAATTTTTGTGGAAAATCGTATAGATCAAAAGGACTTTTAAAATTAATTTTAAATGTGCTCGATCGTTCGCAAAAATGGGTTTCATAAAAAACACATAATCTTTATGTGTTCTGTATTTTAAACCACTTTATATATTTGAAAATTATTTTAAATTGTAGCCTTTTTATTTATACAATTCGTTGTACTAATAAATTGAAAAATAACAAAACTCGAGGAAGCGCTCCGTTGGTCGTGATATATCCTGTATAAATTTCTTATCCGAAATTAGGTGATTAATGGAATTACGAAAGTCAAAACGACTGAAACCATCTATTTAAGCGCGAGTTTGAATTGAGCGGTTGAAAAAGATTTGTCGTTTTATTCGTTTATCAATAAAAAATAAAATGCTTAAAAATTTAAAGTAATTGGTGACATTTATAAAATAGGTACTTATTACCATGGTTTCTGAAAGATGTTTTCATTAATTTTTGACTAACATCAGTTCAAATTTTATAAGTTTATTCACGCACGCGAACGGCTTCTTATAAGATTCATGTGGAGTAATTTCAGTGCTAGAACAAAATCCAATTTTTATAAGAACCAATTGGAAACAAGTTGAAGTTCGATTCGAACCTATAAAACTCTTGAAAATGCTTAAAATCATTAAAATTAGTTTGACGTTGTTTTGACATTTGATCCCGTTCAAATAGGAGAAAATTTCAAACCCTGACGGTGTACTTAACGTCATAAGTCCGGAAACTCAAATTTAACACTACGAATGAGAAGCTTAAAACTCAAAATGAGTACTGTTAAAAGAGTTCACGGACGAATGTTGATATGTATTTTACTTGTTCTGCCAAATTAAAAGCAAAATTTAAAAAACATTAAATTGAAAAATTTCAAAATTTGGAACGAACCCTATAAATCTAGGTGCATTTGCAAAACATGATTAGCAACGGCAATTTCTCCATTGTTTATCATTATCTTTGTTGTAATGATTAAATCATTCCGTAGTAACGTTTTTTTCCGTTTTCCGGATTGTAACGGGGCCGTAAAGTAGCAAAATTCGATGCAAAATGAAGTAAATATCTAACATAGGTTTATTCTAAACGCAAAGTAGAAAAATTGTTTTTTTCTTAAATGAAAAATCATGACTGTATTTTAAATGTTAATAATTTTTTTAAAACTTAAATTTTACTATAAATGTTTTAGAAGGTTTTCAATAATAGGCTAGTGGCTATCTTGAAATCTCTTGCATTAATTGTGACATGCTTTAAAAAAGTTTTTAATGGTAGGGATTCTTTAAATGACAATGAAGATTTGTGCCTAAAAATTATACCTATCAGAGAAATTCTTTAAACAGTTAAAAAAGTTCTACACTTATATAGGTTTGGCTCCAGACGCCCTCAAAGAAGCGACTAAAATTGGTGATTTACATCAATTTTGAGAATGAGAAAAATAAAATAATCTGAAATGTTTATTTCAAAAATTCTGAAAAAATTCACCAAGCATCTGAGAAGCGTTTAAAAGAAATTTGTCTCAGAAAGAAACCAGATATATTTTTATTTTTCTATTTGTAATAGTTGAAATTAAAATAAATTTTGTTCACGTTGCCGGAAATTTACCGGAGTTGTAATTTATTACTATTTATCCTTTTTTTTTATTAAGTAGATAGGGACATCTTCACCTGCAACAACTCCCTAATACTCTATCAAAGGAGTTGTCGTACCTAGATTCGTTTTGCGTTACTTTTTTTTAAATAACTATTACTCAAAAACAGATTACTTATTAGAAAGGTATTAAGTTCTCAATCACAATTTGTGATTGTAGTACATTAAATAAAATTAATCTAAAATTATGGGATTTCACACTTTTCTTCAACTCAGATTTAAACGGGAGGTATCAAGTTACTGGAGACATTGAAGAAAAGACATACGTTTTCAGAGTTTGAATTTATAGTGAGAAAGTCAGACAAAGAACAATATCGATTAATTGCTTCACTCGGTAAATTCTCTAATTTATGGGCTAATTGTTGCATGTCATTGGCTGAATGTTATGGCTAGCAGGCAGAGACGCATGTCAATCAAGTCCACGTGTAGTAAAAAATGCTTACTTACGAACAACTGACGACGAGTTCAGGCTCAACTGTCTGTGATTGTGCTCTAAATATAATACCATTGATAATACCATAAAAAAACATTATCACATATATAACTTTTTTGTAGAAAATTGATAAAATTTCGGGCAAAAGATGCCGACTAATTACAGTATAGCGAAATGGAAAATATATAAATCTAGAACGGTACCATTTACTTAATATGTAATAATTTAGTTTTAATTAGGTGCAGAAATATTTTACTAAAGTGTACTACAGCAGCCGCAACTATAAGCACAATGCTTTTGCTGAAACATACTAAACTACAATTATAATTACATAATGCATAACTTTGTAACAACAACCTTTATAAACGAAAACGCATTTCGTGCAAACTCACATCGTTTTGATACTATTAAAAAAAAAGCAAAAAGAGGAAAATGGCATTGTTCAAATTTATTTATTTATTGGTATGGTAATTGTTCAAATAAATATTGTACATAATGTAATTTACGAGGTAATTTACAATATCTTTCCTTCTTACTCCACATCTTATGAAATAAGATGTGAGGAGTTATGCGACAGTTTCCAAACCGATTATTTAACACCCCTTTTTTTTTCACTTTTTCCGACGAAGAGTTAATACGTTATAATAAAACAAAAAAAAATTTTAT
The DNA here is from genome assembly GCA_030710515.1 of Abscondita cerata. Taxonomy (NCBI): domain Eukaryota; kingdom Metazoa; phylum Arthropoda; class Insecta; order Coleoptera; family Lampyridae; genus Abscondita; species Abscondita cerata. The sequence goes on from JALBCR010002918.1 coordinate 68,732, forward strand.
GTCCGGAGGCCGGCCGGCCGTCCTTCCGTCCGTATGTAAACAAGATATAGAGAAAACCACCGGTCCGATTTTTATGAAACTTTGTACACGGGCCTTATTTATAATTCTGCAAATCTGATTTTTGGGCATATTATATGTAACCAAAAGGGTCGTTAACCTACACACATATTCGAATTTTGTAAATATTTAGAAAAATATTCATGTTACACACTTTTGTTTCAAATAAAAGTTGTTTATAATTTAATTATCAGCAATTTTTATTTAAACTTTTTTTGATCCGATAAGTAATTACTGAGATATAACAATTACGTGATATAATTGTTGTAACAATATCTCCACCAATATCATATTTACAAAAAGTTCAAGGAGAAAAGTTGTTGGAAATTTTATTGTCTATAGCTTTTGTTTAAACAATTTTTTGTAAAACGCAATTTTATTTTCGCTAAACGGCGCGATCTGGAGTTTTCTGCGGTAAACGCTTTTTTCTATAATGAATACTTTTGGAGATATTGTTAATACAATAGGCGTCTAAACTACGAAATAACAGTAATTGGCACATGTCAAAGCTATCAATATCTTCATGATCAATTAAAAGTTATTTTTTAATATTTCCGGTATCATAACTTCATTATAAAAACAATTTAGTTTTGGCAACATATTTTTCCAAAATTCTTCATCTCGTGCAATCTGCAAAAAAATATTATTGTTAGTTTTTCCATAAAGTATATTTATACGTAGTCCAAAATTTTTGGAAAACTAAATTCATCTTACTTTATCAACCAAAATTCAAAAGGTGTCCATACAACAAAGTAGCAAAAGTCGGCACCACTAATTGCCAACTGCCCTTGTACTTGGTTGTAATATTTGTCTTGTCGTTTTAGTTTGTAGTTTCCATCTAAAGATTTTTCTAAAATTTTATTTTTCTGGGCAACTCCTTCTTCTGGAGACATGTGCCTGCTAGAAAAGGGACACTTTATTTCTAAAATGTCTCCTCCTGGTAACAGACCATCTGGACTAGCTCTAAATGTGGAAAATTTGGATCCACATAAAGGCCACATTCAATAACATCCTCAGTAATACCAACACGTTCAGTAAATTTTTTTTTTGCAATGGGTTCGTGATCAATATCCCATTTGGTAGCCGCAGATCCACTAAATCCAGAACTCAGAATACGTTTTCGGATCACTACTCTTTCTTAGCTTGCAAACTGCTCCGAAATTAGATGCTGTGAGTCTATACATTCTTTCGGTTTTCCACAAGGGATTGCTACATTGTCCCCTTGTCTTTATCTCTAATTCTTTAACATCAGAAGTGGATATTAGACGTAGCAGCTCTTCCCTTTTCCGTTCCGTTGATGCAGGACTTAATTCTTCAACCGCTCCGTAATCTTCATCAGCATCTGCAGTAGTTATATTCTTCTTTTTGCCCATCGACGGAAAAAAGTTGTTTTCTTTGATTTTCTGTACATTCGCCTTTTTCTCATTTTTCGATATACAACTTGGTATATTTTCCGGGTTTTTTTCTGTAATTTTTATGTAGCTTTGAGATAAAATTTTCGTGCTCGTTAAATTGAAGAGCCGCAGCTCGACATCGTGTGTCGCAACTATTTTTGATACTAAAATTTACCCGTTTACCCCCAACAAATTTGGCCACAACAGAATTATAACATTCTGCAGCATTATTGTTCATATTTAGTAATAAACTGAATGCATTCTGTTGTAGCCTGTTCCCACAATACAATATTTCGTCCATTAGCCCACATTCCACAAAGTCTGGGGTCAAATTCTTTTCTCCTTCCTTGCCACCCGTACAAAAATATTTGTCGCAGTTTTCATGATTTCCAAAAAACATGGTGAGGGCAGTTCGATATATCAGACTTTATTTTAGAAAGCTGTTCCTCAAGTGTTTTTTCTTCTTTACGTCGATGTAATATTGCTTTTTTTACCCCAATTTTTACAGTTTATCAAATGTCTCACAATTACACACACCTGCACAAATCACTAATATGAACAATTACGTTCTGTAAGTACTTATAGTGTAGAATTTAAATACTTAGCACCAGAAAAAATATCAAAGCGGACACTAGAAAGAAAAAAAAAGAAAATTCGTTAAAGAAACAACTTCGAAAACAACCAAAACATATAACATGAAACAGTAGTCTGCGGCAAAGACTTGCGACTCAATAGGCGGAGACGGAATTCCTCTCGGCGCCACAACACAATATGAAGTAGCACGCCTTCGATGTTCAAAGTTTTAGATTTTCGGCTAAAAAATACTCACTTATTTTTACAGATTTTGAAAAAAGTGTCTCTTTACTTTCATTATAAAATTTAATTTTGAAGGTATTGGTTGTTTTAAAATTTTAATTTGTTAGTTTTTGCGTTTTTTCTTCCTTTATGGTAACTTTTACAAAAATCTAAAACAACCATTTGATAGATACGTTGCTAAAACATACATATCTTCCAAAGTTGAGTTAGATACATTGGTTAAAAATTGAGCTCACAAAATTGAACCAATTATTTCAGCCTGTTTACAAAACGTGAAAGTCCCTTAAATTATTATAATATAAATAAATTTATTCTTATATAAATTATAAAACAAAATTAAGTTATGTAAATCTGAATTGAATTACTTTTTAAAAACGAAAACATGTTATATTTAAAGGACGTACATATTTAACAATTTCATTTGTTATCAAAATATAAAGTTGTGGTAAGCATAATCACAATGCTCGACTGACTGGTGCCAATAATTTTCTTTCTTTTTACCCGTCACATTCTTTGTTGGTGCGTAACTTTGATTATCAAAGTTTGGAACCTGTTTTAAAGGTTACTAATTAATTATAATGATTTTATACTAATAGCGACATCACGTATCAGTTTTTAATCAGAAAATGTATTTCCATATATCTCCATAAGGTTGGTCAATCGAATACGGAGTATATATAATCAATGGTTCGGCTCACTATTTCGGATTACATAATATATCGCAACAAAACGGATCATTTCTTTGAAATTCTCGTAATGTTTGAATAATCGACACCGTGTTTATGTTTATGGTTTTTAAAGCACGTATTCTTAGTTCACGGTCGTTAATAACGACTCGTTATCAACGGGTTTGCGCTTAAATAGTCCATATGAGTCATTTACGACCAGGCCGATGATATTCGATAGTAAAAATCGAAGTCCTGTAATTTGATCTACCAACGGGCTACGTGTGGATATATATGCTTTTAAAGCAGTGGCGCGCACTGGAATTGCAGTCTGTAAATACGATAAAAGACCCGGTACAAATAGACACGAAAATGTTCTACAGCTTCAACGATAGCTAGAGTCTCTAAATCGTAAGAATGATACTTGGCTTCGTAATCTGTGGTGCGACGACTGTAATACGCGATAATAAGCGGCTCCTATTCCGATTGAACTGGCATCGGTGTGTAATTGACATTTAAGTTCAGGATTATATATTCGCAAGATAGGAAAACTTGTTAATTTCTTAATAATTAACTGTCTAGCACTTTCACACTCTATTGACCATTTAAATGGTTCATTTTACGCAATAATGTCGTTATCGGCGCTACTACGGTGGCAAATTCTTTAATAAAACACACATTTTCGCAATTCAGAGAAAATCCACCATTAGATAAGGCATTCAATACAATTTCCCAAGTTCTTCGATCCTTCATCAATCGCAGTTGATGCTATTAAAATTAAAATGTCATCGATATAGACAAATGCAATGTTACCCTTTAGGTGTCCTAATGCTTTGCCGATTGCACTCTGTTAAACAGCAGGCGAATTCACATACCCGAAAGTTACTCTATTAAATTCATAAAGTCCATCCGGTGTTATAAAAGCTGTAATGTGTTTAGATTCTTCATCGATTTCCATTTGGTAAAAGCCGACTTCATATCCAATTTTATATAATATTTTGCATGACATAGACAATCAATCTGATCCTTGCATAATGGGTAACGGATACTTTTCTTTAAAAACTCGCTTATTTAAATCACGGAAATCGACACACATTATAGTTTCTCAATTTTTCTTTTGCACAAGTACTATCGGACTAGCATAGTCTGAAAAACTTTCTCGTATTATACCATCTTCTAAAAAAAAGTTTATTAAACAATATTTTTAACTAGTTTTCTTTTTCTCGAATGCTAGTCGCCGAGGACGATACGCCACTGGTGTAAAGTCTTTTAATTTTATAGTCATTTTTCCAGTAGTAATACGATCCGGTGTTTTGCTTTGGTATTCACATAAAGGCCAATTCTCACATAGCAGCGCAGCGACCGCGCGTCAGCAGCGCGTCGCGTCGCTGCAAATGCTGCTTTTATAGGTGTCGATTCCCACATAGCAGCGCTGCAAATGCTGCCTTTGCAATCCCGAAACAAAACAACTTTGAAAATTTTAACGATCATTTTAAATAAGATGAAGGCAACGCAAGATTGTTAATAATTAGAAACTACAGTAAATAATCAAATAAAATGTCATAATGTACAGAACTACGAGTTCTGAAACAAACAGATGGTGCTCTTCCAGATGACATGCGCCGAAATTTATGAGTGTAACTGTAACCTTCCAAATTTAGTTCAGAACGAAAGTTATTGTTTAATAAATGGAATAGTACAAGCGCTATAATGAGTTCTTCGTCTAGTGATGACGATGTATTTGCCGTTGCAGTAATATTAACACAAAAAAAAGCAAATAAAAAACGAAAATGTTGGGTTCACGATTTGTGGAAGCAGAGATTGGAGGAAGGGCAGTTTCATTTATTGTCTGATAAGCTTTTGGAAGATCAAATAAAATATTATAAATATATGAGAATGACGTCACAAAAATTTAACGAACTAGTTGAAATTGTTACTCCGTATTTTAAAAAAGTGGACACCAAATGGAGATCATGTATTGGAGTACGTGAGAGGCTGACAGTGTTCTTGAGGTAAGCATCTAATACTAATTAATAAAAACAGAAACAAAACTTTTTATTCTTCAACACAAAAAAATTCTACAAAATATATTTTCCTCTTTTTCTCGGAAAGTAAACGTTATTCACACTTTGGTTCGTTTTCATCATTTGTCCTAGAGCGTTTCGAAGTATTTGCCGATTCAGATTCACAAACAATAGGCTGCGTTGTTGATGAAGAAGAACAAGAAGACAAAGAAGGGAATGTAATGACTCTTGAGATGTGAAATACTGAGTGTAGGATGTTGAGACAAGCGAAACTGCGATGGATTTTGAGATGTATGATATCGCGATAATGGGTGGTGAGATGTGGTGTATTGAGAACTGGTGTATTGAGAAGTGGTGTATTGAGGTGTATTGTATTGAGATGCAGGAATTCGAGTAATCGGGTTTTGATATCTGAGATACTCAGATGTAGCAGGAATGTGGGAAAACATTGGATCAGTAAATTGTGAATATGCAGGAGATGGAGACGTTTGTTCCCGTTGTGACAATAGCATAATTTCTGTACAATTAACAATTTCAAAAAACCTTACTCTTAACACATGCCTGCCAGTAAGTCGGAAAGGTTGAAACAGTTTTTCCCAAATTTGAGAAAAAAATCTACTACGGGATTTTCCAGCGGTAAAGATTGTTTTTGTGCAGCCCTTTTCCTTTTTTCCTCTACAAATGATTTAAAAATTTCCGGAATTGTCTCACATTTTCTTTTAGAACTTCTCGTACTCTTAACGTTTTTGATTCTGTTGGACGATTCAGGTTCATTTTCATGATCTGTAACGGTAACAGACGGCGAAGAACGATCTACACTAACTTCCGTTATGGTATTATCGGAATCATCAATACTTTCGATGTCTTCTAAATTTTCGGTACTTTGGTCAGCGTCCATATCATCGTAATCTTTTTCGTCCATATTTGAACAAGTTCTACAATAAATAATTGTGTCATTATTGTGGTATCTATCACAGTTATTTCGGTAATACTCGATACCTACCGTCTTCCCTTTACGTACGGGAGAAGAAAAGAGAGATTATCATAGTATCTCCACTTTTTGGTATTTTCTGCAGCTTGTCCACTCTTGGTGTTTTGACTTTTCAGAAAGCGTTGAAATGAGTCCCTTAAACTCTTCCAACGAGACTTACAATTTTCCGCTGAAACGACAGTAGATACTATAATAAGTTACTATTAACAGTTGTTTTTTGTAGGTATCTGGCAACGGGTTCTGATTTTCAAACGTTGTCTTTTAACTTCAGAATGGGCCATTCAACAGTACAAGAAATAGTACATAATACCAGTGAACTTATTTGGGAAAGTATGTCAAAATTATATTTGCCTCGTCCAACAAAAGAATTATTACGAAAAAGTGCACAGGAATATGAAAAGTTGTGGAATTTTCCACATTGTGTGGCCGCTATTGACGGGAAACATATGCATATTCAAGCTCCACCCAAAAGTGGATCGTTATATTTTAATTATAAAAAGACCTTTTCTATTGTTTTATTAGCTTTAGTGGACCCTAATTATAAGTTTATTTGCGTTGATGTAGGGAGCTACGGAAAACTCTGATGGAGGTATTTTTTCCGAATCAAAAATAGGAAAAGCTCTAAAGAGTAATTCCTTCAACATGCCAACTGATTGTACCATAACTGAAGGAGTTGATTCTCTTCCCTACGTAATCGTAGGAGATGAAGCGTTTCCTGCCAAAAATATTTATTAAGACCATTTTCGGGCAAAAAATTTACCAGAAGATAAAAGATTTTCAATTATAGACTCTCTAGAGCTCGGAGAGTGGTCGAAAATACGTTTGGCATCTTATGCCAGAAATTTAGACTTTTTTTAAATAAAATGCAGGTGCATCCTGACAAGGCCGACAAAATAGTTTTAGCCAGCTTATGTCTGCATAATTTTCTTAGAGAAGACAACAAATATATAGCTTCTTTAAATGATGAGAAAACTGAGCAAGAAACGATTATTTTTAATAATTTTCAACATGTTGGCGGTAAATACTCTCTTGATGCTTTATTAATTCGCGATAAATTTAAAGAATATTTTTGTTCTGATGGGCAAGTTCCATGGCAACAAACTAAAATTCATGAAGGTGTTTAACAGTAATTATAGGTATAATAGGTACCTACATACCGGGCGACAGCACATTTTTTGAGTTTCTTGCTCACTTTTTGAAGCTATGAAGGTGAAAATGCAATGTTATTGTCACCCGGTATATAATGGCAACAGAAATAGTATTATATTTTTAATATGTTTTGTACACCTAAACAAAGTTTGTATAATAAATAGATAAAAAAATAAACGAAATTTGGAAATCGGCAACCCATCTAACGTTATTTTGGTTTAATGGTATTTCGGTTAATGACAATTTTACAGCAATTAACACTTCAAACTTATTTTAATAACATGTACTTACGGCTTTCATTTATTTTCCTTCCTATTTCTCTCCATATATTTTCTTTTCGTATGGAATTACTATAATTTTATTACTCATATCGTATAATTCTTTATACTCTATAATTAACAAAATCAATTTTCTATTTTCCTCCATTTTAATGTACACCAACTCGTCTTCAGTTGTTTTACTTGCATTTGAACGAAATGCATTCCACAGCTGACAGCATTCGGTGAAATCGATGTTTTCCGAACAATCATCGTTAGCAGCGTTTGCTGCTTTTCAATAGCGTTGTCCTTTAAGACAAGGATAATTAAAAAGAGATGGTTTGTTCTACAATCTAGGGATTTTAAAGTAACTGTTGGTTAGATCAACACAGTGTAAGAAACAACAATTCATAAAATCACTAAAAATGTAGAATCCTCTATTTAGTTTTTGTTTCTTATGGGTGTCTTACTGATCTAACTAACAGTTACTTCTTAAAATCCCTAGATTGGTAGAACAAACCATCTCTTTTTAATTATCCTTGTCTTACAAAGGACAACGCTATTCCCACATAAGCAGTGCAGCGGCTTCAAAGCAGCGTACAACGCTCTCCAAAGCGTTGGTTTTGACGCGCAGCTACGCGCCGCTGCCGCGCTGCTTATGTGGGAATTGCTCATTACTTAACAAGGAAACTTTTGGAAGCAGCGTTTGCAGCGACGCTACGCGCGGTCGCTGCGCTGCTATGTGAGAATTGGCCTTAATAACCGTTCGATTGTTTGTTTTACTTTGTTACCGAGGTTTGGCTGATTAATGTTTATTTTGATATTACCCGAATTTTGTTCTTCAGCTGCCTTCGTCACACCCAGACAAGGTCGACTTATAACGTCCCAGCCGATAATTAGTTCAACTTCTCCCGGCATTGTTTCGTCTGGCACAACCACAAAACAAATTTCTAACGTAACTTTTTGGTAATGCTACGATCAGATCACAAGTACCGATAGCACTCACGATTTGTGCAGCAAGTCCTATAAAAGATGGAATAGTTTTTCGCGATCAATTTGTCATTTAAAGTTTTTACCACGGAATATTTTATTATCGATGCGTCCGCACCGCTATCAACAAGATACGTAAATTTAGGTGCAGCTTGTTTATACAACACTGTCGCAAGCGGAGTTGTTTCCATCTGACGTCATTTTCGCAACACAAACGTTTTCTTCGGTTTTCAATGTTTACTCCAGCAATTGGTCTCCGTGTGTCCTGTTTTTCCACAATGGGTACAAGTGGGTACTTCCGTTTCAGTTTGTTTTTGTTCCTTTGAATCGACAAAATTTTGTTGCTTTGCTTGATATTTGGTTTCAAACTACACATGTCTTGATGGTGTCCAACTTGACCACAACGAAAACAAGCTCCTTTAACTAGTTTTTCGGTCGTTTTGCCATCGATAATTCAGTTGCATTTGAACTTTCGGTGTCTTTGCTGGATTGTAATATGACGTCGCGCATCGTACTCGTTTCAGAAGTTCTCTTTCTGAATTCGGTTGTTGCATTCTAATAGCAGCTTGAGCTTCGTTATGACCCAGCCCGTATTCTATCATGCTAATTGTTGTAATCCAAGGAATAGCATTATGAAATCTTTTGATCGCTCTAAGCTTCTTGATGCCGTAATCGCTAAGGGAACTGAAGTCATTACTTCTTAATGTGGCTGCTAAAAAAGCACGAGCGCCCGCTGTTTCTTGATCTGGAAAGCCACAATTAAATCTTTTGAAATTCTTCTCGTATGTACGACGAAATTGGTTTCCAGTCGCAGTAATATACATGCGCTCGACCCTTTAATGCTTCTCCAGCTTTTGCTATCATAAGCCTATCTCCAATATTTTCTTCCTTTTTAGAGCATCGGCAACATCTAACCATTTTTCCATTGCGTGATCGTTTTTGTCGGGGTCAAATTCTGATAATCGAAATGAAACGTAAGATGTTGCCGTTCTTGTAACTTCGTTTTGTGGTGACGTCGACGCATCTAATGTACGGGCCGCCATGTTTACTTGTCTTGAAAAATTCCGTAATTGTTCATGTTGTCCGGCCATAAGCAATACTAAATTTTCTTGCCACTCTAGCCTTGGACGTTTAGATGCTGGAAGATTGTCTTCTATCTGATCAACGTCAGTGTTCTCGTTCGAATCACTGAACTGCTTCTCTCCTGCGTCAGCCATTTTGATTTCACTTACACGTTACTTTTAGTCTTATTTTAATAACTTAATTCACACACTTCTTCCCACTTCTGATGTAAGCTTTAATCGCAAATTCGGGTTTCTACCCTAAATAAAAGTCAGAAAAATACTTTATCCTTTTGATTGAAATAACTTTCTGTATGCACTATTTCTAAAGATATGCAACATACTACTGCGCTGCGCCGTACTGCATTGTGTTCTACCTGGCGCTATCGTGTTGGACGCTGAGTCATGCGTGGATCCATGTCACAGGCATAGAGCTGTTGACACAATTATAGCCAACATAACAGTTGGCAAGTATAAAAAATTTCGAATCGCTTTTGCAGTAAAGTACGCAAGAGGTTGTACAATAGCAAACAAACACTGAGAATCACCCCGACAGCTGTTTCGTCCTTTTGGGACTCATCGGGAGTGAGAGAACTCGAGTGTTCACTATTGTACAAACGCGCTGTCGACTATATATGCCCTACTGGAGGGATCAAAATATTTAAACGATTATTATGTTGGCTATAATTATTGAAGGATCGACTATGTAACTGCTTTACATACCTGTCGGCAAAAGTTGCTTACATTTACAGTACGTGAACGCTTTCACGAGTCGACACTAGATGTCAAAAAAAGTTATCGTTTATATATTTGTTTTATTATTATTATTATTATTATTATTATTATTATTATTATTATTATTGTGTTTGATGGAAGCAGATTATATGCTTTAGGCGCCAAGTGTGTTACAAATTTCATATTTAAATTATTATTATTCAAAAGGATTTGAAAGTTTTGTCTCAGGTTAGCTCTTGTATTATAATTATGATTTATAAAATTATCAGATTTACCATGAATAAAGGAAAAAATTTTTATGAGGTATAACATGCGAATACAACAAACATATTTAGTAAATAGTAAATTAGTTGAATAACGTAAATTTTTTTTGTATATTACTTTAAGTATATATTTTGAACCACATTCAATTTATGCAATGCATTATAATACAAACCACTAAGCACCTCAGATCAACATGCCATACGTTAATAAAGACTCAACAAGAGCTTTATAGATCGATACTATAATTTTTTTATTTAAAAATTCTCGTAGGAGGTAACATTTATAAATTAGCTTTCTAATTTTATTAGAAATATAATTAATATGGGGTTGCGATTTCAAATTCCAAGATATTTTGTTTCGGATAGCTCAGGTATTTTGTGATTATCAATCAAATTATCAATAACAAATCTTTTCAAGAAAATTCAAATTTTAAAGGGTAGGTATACCAACTTTGCGTTTCACCCGAAGTACTAACGGAAAATATCCATCCAATCATAAGTGCTTATTGGAACTGACAAGGGTTGTTTTTCGTTTTAATTTATTCGTACAAAACTACATGCTATATAAGATTATCATAAATAAGAAGGTTTCTATACAATTCACATTTTCTGTGTGTCCACGCGTTAGGGAGTTTTGAGTAAAAACAATTAATGCAGTACTACCTTTACTCAGTCTTCTAACTCTATTTATAAATTTATTTACAATCAATTTGTCCAGTGCTTCTAAATCAATTATTGCTTAAATTATAAATAATACTAATCTATTTACATACAGTGGTTTAGAATTACTGGTAATATTATTATTTCTATTTTACATTTATGCTGACTTGTAATAGTTCTAGTTTTATTCCTTATTAAGTATTTTTGTCATTGTATTTATATTATGAAATGTGTGTCAATATGTTTACCTTCGTTTGTAATGAACTAAATTATATTGTGAAATTACATTTAAATTACGCTGTGAAATCTGTTTAATTTCCTAATTGAACATATTGCCACCTTAAGTTCTGGGAACTGCCACATATTGGTTCGACTTAACTAAGTGTGCTGATTAATTATCCTGACTTATCATTTATTTAATGTTTTATTTTTGTGACATATCATCTCTTATCTCTAACTGTTTTAGCTCAAATTCGGTTGCAGCTTCTTCCGCTCCTTTCCCATTTCTATTTCTAATTGTAATTCGCTTTTACGTCTTTGCAAGACCTTCTTCCCGACATACAGCAATATCAGAACTAGTACACCAACAGATGCTACAGTGCTAGTGTTTACCAATACTGAATGATGTCGTATAGTTTTCCATTTCGTTTCGTCTAATTTTTGTTGCAATTCTTCTTCGTCGTATTTTAATTTGACTAAATTGTCATTTGGCTTAATAACTTCGTCTTGATCGAGATCAACTTCTGGACCGTTTATGATTCTTGACGTAGTCAGGTTTGCCACCACCGGACGAGTGAAACCAGCTAAAATTGGAATACTATCTGTCCGTCTTGGTGTTAATATCGTTGTTTTTGTAATGATTAAACAGTTTTGTGAAATAGTTATTATCCCCGTTTTATTCAATGAGACGTCTTCTCTAATTCCGTTGCATGTAATTGCAATTCGAAATTTCTCTGGTGCTATAAACAACCAGGCATTTTTGGTGTATAGCTGTTGCCAGATTACCTTTTAAATTTCCTTTGGGATATTGAACATGTTGATTTCTCGTTTCTTTGATAAATTTCGTCCACAATGCAACTAGGACTGTTATCAATACTTTTTAGTTGAGCTGGAGTACAAATATATACATAATCTTCTATTTTAGTATTTTTAATAAATTCATCTGCTGTACTTGTAAAGTATTGTTGTGAATTATAATCTATTCCAATTATGTCACTCGATAAATCCATCATCCAATATTGATGATTTTCTATTTTGTGCGGGATGGCTGTTGCTTTTATTAGCAAAAACTCCGTTGTTTCTAAGATGTAAAAATACCCGAACACATGAATAAATTCGTTGCTGTGTTCTAACCCGGTTTTTGAATTGGATATTCTAAAATTTGTATGCCTGCTGGTAATTTCCTGCTTGCTTTGTTTATTAAGTCTTCGATATGTGCTGGCGATATGAATTCATACAGATCTCCTTTATTGAAGTGTATATTTAATAGCTTTCTGTATAATTCTTCTAAATCGTCAATATAATTACTTGCTACTTGATATACGCTTAATAAATGAATAGCAAGTTTATTTTCATTAATCTTGTTATACCAACGTTGCATATCTCTTATTACATCCAATCCCTTATTCAACCTTTCTTTAAAATGATTTAATTTACTATTTATTCTTTGTTCCGTATCGTTAAATTTTGATAAAATTTGCAACATAAGTTTAGTTTGATGTTTCGTGGTTTGTATAATTTCCTTTTGATTCTTATCTAGGACTTCAATGTCTTTGTATACCTCATCGTTTACCCCAAATATTGATGTTAAAAATCGCCAAGTACACCTCTCTTCTGTCTTTTTACCTTTGATTTTTCTATACCCTTTTTAACCAATTGATAATTCGTTCTTTTTCTTCCAAATGATACATTAGTGACTGACATTCTATTGTGCTTGCTAAATCTTGCATTTGTAAGCACATTGCTTTATTTTATTTATTGTTTCATTTACTGATTGGGTATCGTTTTCAATTTTATTTTTGGGAATTTTATCTCGATTCTAAACATCCCTTTCTCAATCCTTGCATGACCTATTTGTTCAATATACATTCCAGGTTGCGGATTTTCAATAACATAGTTTGTAATTATATTTGCTTTACCAATGCTAAGTATGTATAAAAATATCATAATCATCATTTTCCAACTTAAATGTTTTGCTTCCGCCGACCTTGTGGTTGAGGTAGGTTTTTCTTGGCCTGTACTCTTATTAAATTGCAACTTGCAACTGTTGCAACTTTTTATTACTTTGTGCTTCTTCATCATTTCCATTTATTGGTAACAGAATTAATTTATGTATTGGCCTTTTGAAGACTTGATTATCACTTCTTTTTACTGTGACTACTCTAACGGCTCCGTCTTCATCTGGATGCACTTCAATTATTCTGGCTATCGGCCATTGGGCTGCATTTAATACTTGTTCTTTAATTAAGATTACGTCCCCTATTTTAAGATTTTCTTTTTTGTTTGCCATTTATAACGTTGTTGAAGATTATGAATGTATTCAGAAGACCATGCCTTCCAAAATTGTTTTTCATTTTTTGCACGAGTTTCCATCTTCCTGTTAATTTTTCTCAATGTTTTCTTGTACTTTATCGGCTGGTGTTAATAGTGCTTGTCCTATTAGAAAATGACTCGGTGTTATTACAGATGTGTCTTGTATGTCTTCCGAAAGAGGACATAAAGGTCTTGAATTAAGGCATGCTTCTATTTGATGTGTTAACGTTGATAATTCCTCGTAGGTCAATGTTGCATCTCCTATTATTCTTTTAAGATGATATTTTGTTGACTTCACACCGGCTTCCCACAGTCCACCAAAATGAGGAGATGAAGGGGTATGAAATGCCATTGCGTGCCTTTCGTAGCAAGTTCATCTGAAATTGTTGAATTTTTATTATGTTCCCTACTTCTTCCTCTATTATTTTACTGGCTCCTATGAAATTTGACCCATTGTCACTATATATATTGGTACATCTGCCTCTACGACTCATGAATCTTTGCATGGCCGCTAGAAATGCTTCCGTTGTCATATCGCTAACTATTTCAAGGTGAATACCTTTTGTAGCTAAACATACAAAAATTGCAATGTATCCTTTATAGGATTTGTTGCCTCTGCCCTTAGAAACTCGGATTTGTATTGGCCCAGCGTAGTCCACTCCAGTGTTTTCAAAGGGTGCTGCTGGCCTTACTCTTGGTGTTGGTAATTGCCCCATTAATTGTTGAGCTGTTTGCGCTTTATATCGTACGCAAACAATACATTTATTTATATTATTCTTTACTTCTCTTTTTCCATTTATAATCCAATACTTCCTGCGCACGTATGCCAGTGTTTGTTGATTTCCTCCATGTAAGGTAATTTTATGTGCTTCTTGGATGATGAGCTTGGATAAGTGACTTTTTGCTGACAAAATTATTGGATGTTTCTCATCATAAGTTAGTAACGAATGTTGTAATCTTCCGCCGACTCTGAGAATGCCTTCGCCATCTATGAATGGATGTAGTATTTTAACTTACTTTTATTATCTAGGGAATCCCCGTTCGAGAGGGCCGTAATTTCCGACTGATATTCATGATTTTGGTCGATTATTGTGATCTTATTTAGTGCTAATTGCAATTCTTTAACTGTGAGTGAACCAGTTCTTTTATTTTTCAGATTTCTACAATTTTGTGCAAATCTCATGCACTGAGTAATTACTCGTACTAGTTTTGTTTTCGTTGAAAATGTTTTAATTATGTCTATGTTACTATTTTTATGTTAACATGTAGACATAATTGTTTTTCTCTTTTGTTTCTTCTACCACTGGCTTTATTTGGATTTCATTAATTGGATAATGTGTTTGTTTTAACCACTCAGGTCCGTTCCACCATTGAACTAATTTTTAAGTTTGATTGCCTCTACTCCTCTTGAAATGTAATCAGCTGGGTTCTGTGCTGATACCACATGATGCCAAGCGTCCTTAGCTATATACTGATTTATTTCTGATACTCGATTCGCCACGAATGTTTTCCACTTCGACGTATCTCCTTTGATCCAAGATAAAGTGATTGTTGAATCACTCCAAGCATAAATACGAGGATTTTTAATTGTAACGCCTTTTTACTCTGTTCAATAATTTTGCTAAAAGATGAGCAGCACATAACTCTAATCTTGCTAGTGTAGTTTTTGTCTTGATTGGCGCTACTTTTGATTTTGCTGTTATTAACGTTATTTCACCATTTGATACTACTTTTAGATATACTACCGCCCCGTATGCCTTTTCTGCCGCATCACAAAAGCCATGTATCTCAATTTCTGAATCTTTAGTTTGTCCAGTCCACCTTTTGATTGTTATAGTTTCTATGTCTGCCAGTTGCATATAATATTTACTCCAACTTTCTTGTATTTCGTTTGGAATCGGTTCGTCCCAACCCAGTTTTTTAATCCACAATGTTTGTATAAAAATTTTGGCTCTTATTGTGACTGGTGCTAACCAGCCTAATGGATCAAATAATTTGGCAACTTCCTTTAGAATTGTTCTTTTTGTTCTAGGAGGATCATTTTTGACGTGAACTTTGAACTTAATTGAATCATCTTGAGGCGACCAATTTATGCCTAAAGATTTTTGAATTCACCTTCTTTTATTTCTTTAATGGCGTCATCTTGTAATTCTGAAGATAAATTGTTCATAAAATTTTTCGAATTACAGAACCACTTCCTTAAATTGCATCCACCGCTTTTAAACATTTCTATTAATTGCTCTTGCAGGTTTATTGCTTCCTCTTCTGAGTCAGCCCCACTTATTAAATCGTCTACATAAAAATCATTCATTGTTATTCTTGACGCTTCTGGGAATCTTAATTCTTCGTCTTTTGCCAGTTTCTGCATTGTTTTTACTGCTAGGTATGGTGACACCGCCATTCCATACGTAACAGTTGTTAATTTAAATTCTTGAATAGGATCTTTGTGATTGAACCTATACAGAATTCTTTGATAATCTTGATCATCCTCATGAATTTTTATTTGTCTGAACATCTTTTCGATGTCAGCCGTGAACCCTATTTTGTGAGTTCTCCATCTCATTAAAATATCTGCTAATTCTTGCTGTAGCCGCGGACCGACATACATTATATCATTTAGGCTCTTCCCATTAGTTGTTTTGCACGATGCGTCATAAACTACTCTTTGTTTACTTGTCGTGCTATCCTCTTTGATTACAACATGATGTGGAAGATAATATAACCCCTTTTGTTCTTCTGATTTAGGTACTAGTACCATATGACCTAAATTCAAATATTCATTCATAAAACTCTTGTATCCTTCAGTTAAATTTTTATCCTTATCTAAGCGTTTTTCAACTTGTATTAGCCTTGCTGTTGCTCGTGACCTTGATTCGCCGAGTTGTTTATTTTCTTTGAAAGGAATGCGTACTTCATACGCTCCGTTATGTTGTCGTTTCACTGTATTTGCATAAAATTCTTCGCAAAATTCTTCTTCATTATTTAATCGTACGGGTTCATTTATGTCCTCCATTTCCCAATATTTTGATAATTCAATTTCTTCTGCCCGCGTAATCATACTGATTATATTAATGTTCTTCTCTGGTTGAGTTGGACTATTTCCTTGAATTATCCAACCAAACTCAGTGTTTTGTCCTAACAATCCATCATCCGTTTTCTTAATACCTTGTAAAATTATTTCTTTATAATCCGTTGCACCCAATAATATATCTATTGGTCCGGCTGTGTAGAATGTTGGATCGGCTAATATACAATTGTCCCATTGTTCTAATTTTGCTTCAATACTTTTTTCTGGTAGCGATTTTGTTAATTTTGGCAGAATCATCAATTCTGTTGTTAATGTATAATTACTGGAATACCTTGGTTTGCATACTACGCGTATTTTACTGTTTGATTTGATGCTTGTTTTTCTGCACCAATTCCGTTTATTTCTGCTCTGATTTTTTCTCTCGGGAGATTTAATACTGCTGCTGCCTCTTCGGTTATGAATGATCCTTGTGATCCTGAATCAATTAATGCCCGCAGATACTCCGTTCCATTTTCCCAATTTTTCACTTTAATCATTGCTGTTGCTAATAAAACCGTTGTGTTGTGTTGAATTACGTGACTCGTAACTTCTTTACTTTTATTTACCTTTTCGGTGAGTTTTTCATTAGTTTTGATCTCATTTTTCTTGGTCATCCAAGTTGCTCTTCTTTCGTTATATTCTTGATGCAAAAGCGTGTTATGATTGCGGTTACAAATGCTGCAACCAAATCTAGCTCTACATGTTATAAAACTGTCATGCCGCATACACACATGACATAATCTTAATTCTTTTATAAATCTTAACCTATCTGTGACTGACAATGCCACAAATTTATTACATTGATGGATCGCGTGATTTGTGAAATTACAATAATAACAGTAAGAACTACGCTTACCTTCTTTAATATGAGCTGCTACTTGCGGCAAATTTCTTTTCTTCTCTTCACTTCTTTTTTCTCCTCCAGCCTCCAGCGCTTGGAATCTGGTGCGGATGAACGTCAGCATTTCTTGTAGATTTTGAATCTCCAGTGGCTCTTTGATAGACGCTTCATATAATTCATTCGTTCTTGCATCCCACTTTTTGTAAATGTTGTACATTATGATTGGATCCCACGATGAAACATCGATTCCCATCACTCTTATTGCTTCCATACATTCTTTCGTTGTATTGTAAAGTTCTCTTAATTTTTAGAACATTCACTATTAATAATAGGAAATTCCATGATTTTTTCTACTAATTTTTCAGCGTTAAACGTTTATTGTCATACATATTTGCTAATTCTTCCCATGCTGAATCGTAGTTGATTTCATTTATTTGAAAATGATTTATACTTTTACTTGCCTCCCCTTTCACGTAGGTTTTGAGATACTGCATTTTTTCAGTCTTCGTAAGACCTGCATTGTTGTGTATCACCTTTTGAAAATGTCTTGAAAAGTCGTCCACTCCTCATATTTTCCATGGAAAACTGGAATTTGTATTTCTGGCAGCTTTACCCTAGACGAACTTGTTGATTTATTCATTGTTGTTGCACTTAATGCTTCTGATATTTCGCCATATCCCTTGCGTGCTTTTTCAAACTTTTGTTCAATGAAATACGGATGATTGAACTCAGTTTCCATTATTTTTATGCTAATATTTAATTGAGAAATAATTTCCCATTGCTTCTCAATGTCTTTTATCCACCACTGATAATTTTCGATTGGTTTTCCTTTTTCCAATTCTACCGTGGCTTTATTTATTGAGTTAATAAACTCTTCAATTCTTATTTCTTGTTCTCGTATTTGACGAGATCTGATTTGCATTTCTTCAACGCTTTCGTTATTTGATATGGAAGGTTTTGCACTTGTTTCTCCTTCATTAAATTTGTTTATATATTGCACAGCCTCATTATACACTGCTGTGATCTGGTTAAAATATTTATTTTTAAAGTAACTTGCTTGCTCTGTTTCTTCATTTTTAAGCTTGTTTAGTTCTTCGTTATTTTTCTTGCTTCTTCCCACAGCGATTGAATTGTTGAACTCCTTTCTTGGAAATAATCTTCTGTTTTTCTGCTCGAGGAATCCTTTTTCATATTATTATAAATTCTTTTAATTTCTTGCCCTACGTTTTCTTGGGCTTTGCTGATTTGATTAATTCTTTCCATCATGATCGATGCATCCACAATCGAACACTATAATTAATTGATTTTTTTTTTTAATTTGATTGAATTAATGAACTCTAGGTTCGTTTTCACCTTATCACTTGTTAATTTGTTGTTATCTACGCGGTTCTACATACTCGAAGTACCCGGTTGTTAAGCTCGAAGGACCATGTCCACGCGTTAGGGAGTTTTGAGTAAAAACAATTAATGCAGTACTACCTTTACTCAGTCTTCTAACTCTATTTATAAATTTATTTACAATCAATTTGTCCAGTGCTTCTAAATCAATTATTGCTTAAATTATAAATAATACTAATCTATTTACATACAGTGGTTTAGAATTACTGGTAATATTATTATTTCTATTTTACATTTATGCTGACTTGTAATAGTTCTAGTTTTATTCCTTATTAAGTATTTTTGTCATTGTATTTATATTATGAAATGTGTGTCAATATGTTTACCTTCGTTTGTAATGAACTAAATTATATTGTGAAATTACATTTAAATTACGCTGTGAAATCTGTTTAATTTCCTAATTGAACACTGTGGAAAAGCTTGTTACTTGTCACGTTAATATATCTCATCTTAGTAATATACTTATGATTTTTAAACCAATTTTCTTTTTCTCTACAGAAATATGTTTCAGTTCGTTAGGGCTTTATTACTTAACACATTTAAACGTAGCGTTTTTAAAATGAATATAAAAAGTATGGAGAACATTATAAGAATTTATTTTCAGATAATCTTTAATACTTTTATTTTTAATTTTTCAATTTTGAAGCTGTTACAGCGACAGTTTTTTTTTGGAGAAGAGTGTGGTGGCAATGTCGGAGGATCACTCTAGAATTAATATTAGTTAAGTGGTGTCACATGAGTTATAAAGTTAAAGTTTAGTTGTACACGTTCAAATAAAAGTGCTTTTAGACTTACGCAAAGTTAGTCATGAGCAAACACAGCATTCGACAAATAATCGACAGGTTATGGGCCCAGAATCGCAGTGACTGCGCGTTAGAACCAAGGAAAATATTAGAAATACGTAAGTTTATTAAAAAGTTATCATGATACGCAATAAATGAAACACAATTAGAAAAATTGCGCAATGGAAATTATCGGTCGTGGTCAATACGAATGCGTAGTTTGTTAACGGTAAAAGCACTGCATGATATAATCGGCGGGGAATTTAACGTAGAAGATAAGAACAAAAATTTAAACGATAAATGCAAAACAATCATTATTTTAAACATTGACGACAGAAATTTAAATTTAACTGAAGATTGCAAATACGCCAAAGAAATGTGGTTGAATTTAAAAACTGTGCATACGAAAATGGACAGTTACCATGCAATAATTACGCTGAAAAATTACGTCAACGAATATAAATCATCGGCAAAAAAATAAACAATTATATGAGTCAGAATGTGATACAAAGCGTAAATTAGACAAATTCGGAAATAAAATAGACGAAAAAACCCATCCCGCTATAATATTTATTGAATTACCACCTGAATCCGATGCAATAGTGCGAACAATAGATCTCAATGACGAAAATTCAAAATTAGAAAACGTAAGAACCAGATTAATTGTCGAGGAACGACTCATAGAAGAAAGACGTAATACCGAACCCAAAATCAAAACTTTGGCGCTAACAAGAGGGAATTCAAAAACTCAAAGATTAACGATGAAACGACGGAACATGACGACACGCGCGAAACCCGAGAAGATAGAAATGTAAATATTAGATGCTGCAGGTGCAACGTTTTTGGACACATTGGCAAGAACTGTACGAAATTTGGAAACTACGTAAATAGAAATCGATCAACAACACGACAGCCGAAAACCATTTCGAAGAGAGCGAAAAGTTAATCTTTGCATCACCGTATATGCTACCAACGTCAAAACAAACGAAATAGAATGGATTTTAGACAGCGGAGCGACGGATCACATGATGTACGACGAAAAGAAGTTAATGGACATAGAGAAATGTGAAACGAAGGTAATTGGTACGTAACTTGGTCTGATGAAAATGGAGGAAAACAATGCATGATCAACAACGTTCTGCTAGTGCCGAATTTGAGGAGTAATTTACTATCACTATCCAAATTGTGTGACGACGGACTAACGGTGGAAATTAATTTGAAAGAAACCAAAATCACGAACAGCAATGAACAAGTGATATTTATTGGATAACGCCGAAGTAACGTGTATGTAGTAACAGAAAAACCAACGATAAAAGTTTGTAGTGTAAATACAACGAAACAAAGTTTATGGCATTTGAGAATGGGACACCCAAATAACGGCGAAATAAAACAACTAGCGCAAGTGTACGACACACGTATGGATGAAGAAATAAATTGCGAAGTTTGTAATGAATGCAAAATAAGGCGTTTAACTTTTCCGAAAGCAGCGGAAAACAGAAGGAAGAAATGTTTAGACTTAGTGCATAGTGACATTATGGTACCAATAGAACCGACATCTTGTGGAGGAAACAGATACGTCATTACGTTTACAGATGACTACAGTCATTATTCAATTGTCTACATGATGAAGAGAAAAACGAAGCATTAGAAAAATTTATAGAATATAGAAAGTAGAAAACAAATTCGATAGAAAAATAATTTCGTTATGATGAGGCAATGACGGAGAATATGTAAATTACGAGTTCAGCAGCTACCTAAAGAGACATGGAATACCACGTGAGTTAAGTGAAAATTACCGGGTAGCGGAAGAAGAGACACCGAAAAAGGGGTTAAAGCGACAGCTTTTTTTGTAGAAGAGTGTGGTGGCAATGTCGGAGGATCACTCTAGAATTAATATTAGTTAAGTGGTGTCATATGAGTTATAAAGTTAAAGTTTAGTTGTACACGTTCAAATAAAGTAGTTTTAGATTTACGCGAAGTTTAATCATCAGCAAACAGAGCCTTCGACAAATAATCGACAGAAGCCACCCAGCAAACTTATCTGCTTTTGATTTTCTATTTTATTAAATACTAAATTACAATTTTAAAATGCGTAACAATATTTTTGGCAGCTAATTCTGGATGTACCCTGCTACCCTTCAGCCAGATTTCGTATTTTGACATTGCTAAGGAAATGTTACACACATTTTCATGCTGTCTCAAATATTTACTCAAAATTGTCTAACAGTCCTCAGACTATTCCGTTTTGTATCATACAAATCAAATTACAATTGTTATTTTCCGTAATACAAACTTTGGCAAATGAAGTAGATAAAACAGTGGGTTAAAACTGAACCCCTCTACTAGTTGAGGGACAGCTGAACTAGGAGAGGAAGGCATTGCATTGATTGCCTCTTCTCTCAGAACTAAAAAGGTATGCAATTACCTTTTGAAATCAACAAATTTCAACTAAACATCACTTGATTGTTTCTGCAAACGCTTGCAGAAGATAATTCTTTAGTGAAACACTAACAAAGCACTAACAATCGACTAGAAAATTTTATTTAGTTAGTGCTTTTAATCAAGCGTGAAGTTCGCACGCCCTTTAAAATTTTATTTTTTCTGTAAACGTTTGGGAGAGATATAACTTCTTCTATAAAGCACTAACACAAAGCACTAACGACCGACTATAAAATTTTGTTAGTGCTTTCATAGGTGTGTTAACTTCACGGATTCATTTATAAGATTATTATATCTATGATTTTCACGATCCTATAATTCTAGTCATATAAAGCTATACAACCTTTAGGTATATCATTTATTTTGATTTTGTTAGTTGGGTGGTCTTACCAAAAGCTCAAATAGAAAGAGGAACAATAGAAGTTAAATTCGAAGTAGTTGATTTGGTTTTGTTAAAACTCATTTTGTCTTCTATATACAAAGTAATTATAAAATTCTTCCAGCATTTGTACGAGAGTCCATATGTAGTTATTTCTGAAATAGGAGAAATGCAAAGGCATATAAATATCCCCACTATTCAGAACATAAAACTACTCAAAATGTAGTTAAGTAGCATTTAAAACGCAGATGTTAAAAACACTTGCAAGTAGCAGTAATTGAAAATTTTTAACGATGTAATAAAGCTACTCTTAAAATTAATAGTTCTATAAATCATGGGTATTAACAAGTTTTTATTTGTGGTAATATTGGACGCGCACTATAGTTAAATTTATGTAACTCATGAAAAGCGCAATCTACAAACGATTTCATGAGTTAAATAAAGCGCAAACATGCTTTAAAGATCAAAGGTGAAATTAATCGAAACTTTGTTGTAGTATATATTATGTTAATTATTCCTTTGTTTTTTGTATAGTCCCTTCTCTTCCTGTAGTATGTCTCACTACTGAACAGGTTGTAATATAAAATCCGGAAGGATTCAGTAGTAAATTTTGTGATTTCTGCGAACCGAATTATTACAGATTCCTACAAATTATTCCAATTGGATGAATCTGAGTACATGGTAACTATCTATGAGGTGGCGACACCTCTATATATCACTTGTTTAAAGTTAAAATTATATACAGGTTTCGCGTTAAGCCTCGTTTTCACAAATATCTGAAAAACATGGCGATTTGATACCGTCGGAATTTCGTAAAAAAACCGTTTTCACACATACGATTTTTGATAGTGACCACCTATAACGCGTACATGACATTGAGGTATGGAACTATGACGGTTCCGTCGAATAAAAATTTTCGTAATTATGGGAGTTACTAAAGTTAACTAGTAGTAGTATTTCAAATAACTTTTTATTTATAGGCAAATAATTAAAATAGCTATCTTGATCAGTTGCAGTAAATATAAATTACGAAGATTTTTTTCTTGCGATACACCGCAATTATTCATAATTTTAGGTTAGAACTAACAGAGAAAACAAGATGAAAAAGAGAGGAATAAGATTTCACATCCGAAGTTCGGACCGAGTTAAAATAATTTTAACATTTTCCGAATTTCGGACAGCCATGTTTTTTCGGACAAAAATTGCGAAGTTCGTATCTGTGAAAACCAGGTTTTGTACGGTGGCGAGAGCCTACATATGCCGAAAGTACGATAGGGCGTCCTCGCAACTCAACATGTGGTGCAACTCATTTACGCAAATTATACATATTTAAAATTTTAAAAATCTTCTAATTATATTAAAAAATGTTGTTATGAAAATATGTGTAACTAGATTTTAGAGCGCGACATTTACTTCACATTTTATAGAACGACAGTACAGACTACTCCGCCACTGCTTTAATTTATAGCGCGAGAGCTGTACATAAAGAGGAAATTTATATTTTTGTTTAAAAATTAAATGTACAAACAGTGACATATTAAATGACCCTCTATAAAGCAATCAACAAGACACCAATCGTTTTCGTCTTTTTTTTCCATTACGTTTTAAAGTTGCAAATGTGTTTAAAGTTTAAAGTTCTCTTCAGGCGATTAGTTATTACTATAGATTATTAGATCATTACGGTAATTGCAGGGAAACATAAATAATTTGGAATGAGCATTATTTTAAAATAGATACTTGGTGACAAAAAAGAAATAATCGAGAAAAGCATTAACTTATTCAAACATTTATTTCTTAAACTGGACAAGGTATCATCACGCTGCGGTTACGTAAAAATGACGTGTGGTGGTGCGAAAAAATTACATTTCAATTATTTCTTATGTGGCTTCAGGTTGTGACCGTGAAAAAACCCAAATTAGATTTTAGAAAATTAAAATAAAGGCAAACATCAATAACAAAGAATTTCATTTATAAAAAAATTTGAACTTTACTGTATCACAATTCTTCTATATCAATACTACTCTCTGAAAACATAACCTTTTACGTGCAGAATGCACCAAAAAACCTCATTTGAATTTTTACATTGACAATGTAACAATAAAATGAAGTCTGAAAAAAATACAGTTAATTAATGGCTTGAGTGTAAATAAATATGTTGTCCGTTATTTAAGTATTTTGAATTAGTAAATTTACGTTACAAATATTAAACTTATTAAATTCAGTGTAACGACCTTTTATCTTTCATTGACTTGTGTCTACTACCAAAACGTATGTGGCTTACGTGCAAAAAGCATCTTCGTTTTTCATTAATTGTTATACTATATGTCACCACATTATCATCTGAACTTGGGTAAACTTGGGTAAATTTCAACATAAACAGCAGTGAACTATTTCCTTTAAGTAAACATAACGGTGGTGGTGTGCAACTGACTCTAATATTTCCGCATGTCATATTGAAGATTTTTCTTCGTCTGCAGAAGACGCGCCCTCAAATAAATGTAGTATTTATTTGTGGGCAGTGTAGTTACCTCCAAATGATGTTCAGGCGTTTACAACGTTTTTTTAAAAATCTACAAGATGTTTATACAGGGTTTCCCATAGTTCTGGTCTCAAACGATTGCGCAGTTATGGTAGAAAATAGAATTTATATTAGTATATAGGGTGTTCCAGAAATGTGTGGCTATATTAACTTACTTTTTTTTACTTTTTACTTTTACAAATTTGAGTTTTGTAAGATATGGCCAATAGTTTACAAAATTATCCCTAATCAATCGTCCCTCCATTCAATAAATCTAGTAATTTGTAAAGATTTTTTATTTGGGTAATATTGTGGGGTTTTATGCTTTCAGAAAATAGGTTAGATTGGTATCTCAGTTTTTTTGTAATACAGGGTGGAGCAAAACTCTCATTAAAGAATATCTCAAAATTTTAAATAAAACACCCTGTATATTGTACTGTCATTTGTTAACGGTTGCACTAAGCTTTCAAACGATATAGAGTTTGTATGTCAATTTCATTAAGTAGAATGAGAATATCATTGAAACTTTAAAAAAACCAACTCTATCATAAATATGAAAATAAAACGCACTGTACAGCTATTTTATAACAATAGTTATCCTTCCACACTACCGGAAAGCTTACTATCAGATAGTTTCTCAGAACTGTATCTATTGTTGAAAATCGTCTAAATAATAATAAATAATACACATTCCTGCATACTTTATATTATAATTTCTCAACATTCTATTAAGTGGAGCAAATGTAAAGGGTACTTACTATACGCCCTCCTGACATTGGCACAAGAATATTAATGTCTCTTAACAGTATTTCACTGTTTACAAGAACATGCACAATCTTATATAAAAATAGATTACCAGCAATTGTTCTTCTAATATGCAAATGATCTAATCTAAAGTTATTGAATAACAGAGATGATTGATCCATAGAGGACAATACGCATATTTTACATAGTGGAGATATTGACAAAATGTTCTCTGTATTCGCTCAATAGAATTTTTATGGCAGTTATAAAAAGGATTCCAGATAATATTAATCTTAGTCTGCTTTAATATTAGTATGCTTTCTGATGAACGTTATAGTTTTACACTTGTTAATATTTATTCTTAACTTATTTTCCAGACACCATTTGTAAAAACGATTTATATTAGCCTGTAATTCATAACAGTCGACCACAGATCTGATTGCTTTACATATTTTCACATCAACAGCAAACACGTAAGTGTAACACTAAAAATATGTCAAATACACTATTAAAAAACATTAGAAACAAAAATTAGTCCAAGGTTGGACCTTCGTGTCACACTACTTGGTGTTACATATATGTTTGACTGACATCCCTATACTCTACATAATTAATACCTTTCTTTTTAAAAACGATAGTTTGCAACATTATATTTATCACCCGGACATAACACTGGTATAAATTTCGATAATTTCCATGCTTTGGGAAATGTTGCTGATTTTTAAGGATATATTGTAGATAAAACACAAAGGTTCCATTAAAACATTTATACAGTCTTTAGTTATGAATGCAGGTATTTGATCTGATCTCATTGTAAAGTTGTTCTTGAGCCTACTGACTGCCCTGATTATATCAGTCTTTTCTGAGATAGAGAAATAAAAATTAAAATGTCATCCACAAAAGATTGGACAAAAGAGGAATACGAAATACAAAGAGTACCGTAATCAGGATATAGGTAAAGATAAGATTGTAAAACAATTTTCCGAACAATTCTGTTGCTCCGTTGATGAAAATATAACATAAATTACATAATTTGGGAAACCAAGTACTACTATTACAGACTACTATATGAATCACTTACAGGTTGTCAACATTCGTAATGTAACCATAACGCGTTCGTAAACAGAATTCGCATCTCGCATTGCCGTAATAATTGATCTAGCACAACTACAGTTTTTTCTCTTAATCCTGTCCTTTGCCATGGCCAACTACTTTATTGGATGAAATGACCAATAAAGTGGTCATTTATAGAATTATAGTTACGCATTGTTGCTTTTAATCTATAGGTGTTCACCTGCATATTTATTAACAAATCATGTTAAATACATGATAAAATCATTTTGCAATATTTCATAAACGTCCCCAAACAATTAAGCAAAATTGTTTATAAAACAATTTGATGTTAAGTACCATAAACTTGGTTTAGTGAGTTGTTTAATTATTTTTCACAACTCGTTCATAGGAATTGTTTTACAAAACATATTCGACACGGACACTTTTAAATTTAAAATAGTCATTAACGTCAATATAATAAGTTAAGTTATAAAATTGGTTGCGTTACAACGAACATAATCAATTGTGTGTATATAATCAAATAAATCATTCTACCATACTAATTGTGTAGGTACCTACATACTTAAAATAAATACATACTAGTTCTTATTTATAAATGTATTCCTAAATTTCTTGGCTTCATTCCATGTTTTTCTTTTCTTCTCCAATATGTCTGCTATAATTTTTATCCCATGTTTGTCATGGACGTCTTTTTTTTTTATTATTTGTTATCTAGGTTTTGCCATTTTTTTGGGTTTGTCTCAAGTTTTCCATTCTCTGTAGATGTCAAATTTAGCTCTTTCTTATTTCAAAATTTTATTCTGTTTCTTCTTGTTACTCTCATTGCTTTTTCTTAAACATTTCATTTCTGTAACTTAAATATTACTTTTAATTTATTGTTCAAGGACTCCGAAAGTTAATATCGGTCTAACTAAATATTGCTTTCTTTGCTTTAATTTTTATTTTATTGGATATTTCATTTTTATTTAAAAAAAACTGTTCATGGCGTAGGTAGTATAGTTTTATAATATTAAACGTCGATGCGAGCGGACGTATTTGTATTCGGTGCTATATTATTTGAATTCGAGTTTACCTTGTATTATTCGATAAATGATAACCTAGTATGTTATCTATCGGGACGAATTTATTGTAGAAATTTATATACTAATAATAGAAGTAAATACTGCACCATTTGGAATTCGAGGTTGTTTGTGTTTTTATGAACAAAAAATGCCGAGCAATTGCATTACTTTGTAATAATTCTGTTCCTTCACGTAACAAAGTGATATGTAGTGACTGCAAACAAAGCTGTCATCTTGATTGTGCCAACGTGACTAAGGAAGAGGTTGATTACATTAATTCTGAGAAACAAATCTGGCGGTGTCCACCTTGTATAAAATTGAGACGGCTTAAAATGGAAAATATCCAGGATGTAGAGGAAGGAAAGGCTGATCTATCAAAGATAATATCTTTGTTAGAAGAAGCAAAAGAAGACAGACGTCGAATGGAAAAAGAAATGAATTCGTCATTTGAGTACTTACATAACGTAGTGGGTGATCAAAAAGAAAATGTTGAATGCACAAGCGCAACAGATCAACTGTTTAACTGCTTTGATTGAAAATTCTAAGCAAGAAAATCAAGAATTAAAAAGAAAATCAAAAGAATTAGAGATCAAAGCTGATGACATTGATCAATACTCCAGATCAAACTTAATTGAAATCCACGGGATACCAGAGGCCGATAACGAAAATGTGTATAATGCGGTGATTGACGTTGCTGCGGCACTAGGTGTGGAGATTACAACAAATTCAATTGATGTTTGCCATCGAATGAGAAAGACGGCGAAAACCAATGCTCCAGCTGGAATAAGCGTGAAATTCGTAAGACGTGAAGATAAACAACGTATCTTGGCCAAACGAAGAGAAAAACGTAACTTCAACACTACTCATTTGGGGATAGCGCAGACTGCAGTACCTATCTATGTAAACGAAAGTCTTTGTCCAGGAAGAAGAAAGCTGTTTGCGATGGCTCGTCAATCAAAGACTGAAAAAATATACTTATTTATGGATAAGAAATGGGAAGATTCTAATGCGGAAGGAACCGTCAGCTCCTGTAAAGGTGATTACTAATATGGACGATTTATCTAACCTATAAATTTCAAATCTAATTCCGGAATCTAAATTTAATCAACTTGTTTTAATCTGTTAGTTTTCATAATAATTCGATAAACTTAATGTCGGTAAATAATAACAATTCTTTTTCTTTATATAATGATTTCTGCGATATTAATGATTTCGTAGTATTTCACCAAAATATAAATAGCCTAAGAGAAAACTTCGATCCATTTTTAACTTATATTAATTCATTAAATAAATTACCTGACGTTATAGTACTTTCCGAAATATGGATAAAACAATCGGAACTTACAAAATTCAGTATATCGGGTTATTCTACATATGCTCAAACCAATGAAAATTATCGTTCCGGTGGAATAATAATATATGTATCTAATCTTTATTCTGCCGTAATTGTGCCCGTTACCATAAGTACCGCCGATGCAGTCAAGGTAAATGTTTTCTTATCGAACACAATTTCATTTTCTATCATTGCCATTTATAGATTGCATTTATTTTCAATAAATAGTTTTATTCCCGAAATAAAAGATATCTTGTTGTGTTCAAAGGAAGATAATTTACTAGTTGTGGGTGACTTTAACATTTGTATATTAAAGGATTCGCCACAAGTCTTTGAATATCGAACTACTATGGCTAGTTTTGGGTTGAATGAATTAATAAATTCACCCACTCAGTATTTAGAAATAGTTCCAGCTGCTTAGATCACATGTATTTCAGGACAAAAAGAAATATTTTTAATTACAGATCATGCGTTATTTCCTCGGGTCGAAGTGACCATGATACAATAATAGGAACATTTAAACACATTAAGTCAATCCCTAATTCCCTTACTATGAATAACGTAGATAATAGCATAAAAAAGAAAATCGATTATGAACTTTTCAAGCACAAATTAAATATAGCTAATTGGCAATGCATCTACGATTTAGATAACGTGGATATTGCATTTCAGTTGTTTATCAATATAATTAAACAATCATTGGAAGAAGCTTCCAAGGTCGTTCATGTTGTAAAAAGCGGAATCTATTGAAACCATGGATGACTGACAATTTATGTAGTAGGCAACAATATAGAAATAAATTGTATAAATTAGTTAAGAAAAGGTCTTACGATAATAAGCTACAAATATATTTTAATGAGTATAGTATTCGCTTAAAAAGGACATCGAAAACAGAAAAACATATATTATGCAAATTTATTTGAGCAAACAAAAGGTAATATAAAAAACAATGGCAGCATATTAATAAATTATTAGGCAAAGGGAAAAGTAAACCAAACATTGAAAGAATAAGTTCACTTGATGACTCCAAAATTATTATAAATGACTCGAAAATTATCGCAGAACAGTTTAATTTATTTTTTATTAACGTAGCCAACGACTTGCAAAAAAAGCTTGACTCTTCTACATTTATAGATGAAGATAAGTATACATTATTCTTCCCGAAAACTCATACCTCTAAATCTTTATTTTTTGCCCCTACATATGTTGAAGAAGTAGATCTGGTAATAAGAGGATTACAAACGAATAAAACTCCAGGTGTAGATGGTATTTCCGCACATATTATAAAACAAGTTAGTAATATTATATCCCCAGTTCTAGTTTTCTTAATCAATCTTAGTTTCGAAAGAGGCAAGTTCCCTTCTGTTTTAAAATCGGCAATAGTTCTTCCACTACTAAAAAAGGGAAATTCTCTAGATTTAAATAATTATAGGCCAATATCATTGCTCTCAGTATTTTCTAAAATCATAGAAAAAATTGTAAAAAAACGATGTTTATGTTTTTTTAGGTCTCAAAATTTCTTTTCTCCAAACCAATTCGGTTTTATTGATGGCAAATCAACTGACGATGCACTACTTAAATTTTTATCTGGAATTTATAAAGGTTTAAATGAGAAAAAATCTGTGGGCGGCATATTCGTCGATATTACTAAAGCTTTCGATTCGGTAGATCATAACATCTTATTGGCAAACTTGTCTCAAGCTGGTTGTAGAGGGTTAGTTCTAGATTGGTTTAAAAGCTATTTACACGAAAAGAGTCCAATGTGTTAAAATAAAAAATCAATACAGTACTTTCAAAAAAATAAATTGTGGAGTTCCCCAAGGTTCTGTTCTTGGACCAATTCTTTTCTTAATTTTTATAAATAATTTATGTTCTGGTCTATTTAAAGGTTCTTTAACAAGTTTTGCTGACGACGCGGCCCTGTGCTACAATTCCCAATCTTGTGCTCAACTAAAACATGATATGCAATATGATTTTGATTTATTAAAGATGTGGTTTACATTTAATAAACTAACATTGAGTTTAAAAACTAAATATATTCACTTCTCTCTGCGAAACAGGTATTCATATATAGATAAATTATATTACAAATGTAGTAGTTGTCTCCCTATACTCAATTTTTCTGGTACATGTAGTAACTGCACAGTTATTGAGCGGACTGATAATATAAAATATCTAGGTTTGCACATAGATCAAAATTGTTCTTGGAAATTACACGCGAATACCATAAGAAGTTATATGATTACAGCTATAAGAAATTTCTATTATCTAAAAAATATCTGTCCGCCGAATGTATTAAGAACTATATATTTTTCAATTGTTCAATCAAAACTTCAGTATGGTATTTGCTGTTGGGGATCTAGTTACTATCTTAATATTAAACCGATTATTACTGCTCAGAAAAAATATAATGCGGTTAATAGTAGGTTCTAAAAGAAATGAGCATGTTTTTCCTTATTTTGTAAAATTTCGAATTCTTCCTCTTAGGCATTTATATGTTTTACGGTATTGCGAACTTTTATATTAGAGTGGGCACGTAGTTGGTAACTTGAGCGTACATTCTAATCGATTAAGACTACAGTACCGCGTTAATCAGCTTCAAGCGAATAATGAAGCATTTAGACGTTTCTATACGTGCTGCGCACCAAAGATTTTTAATCGTTTGCCATCTAATATAAGGTTAAATTTGACAGTAAAAAGTTCTTACATGCTTTAAAAGATTGGTTGTTCTCATTAGATAGTATAGAGTTTCTTTTGTATTAAGTCTATTTCCTCTTTATACTTACTTACCTTTTGCTTATAGTCCCTCTGTAAATTACATGATATAATTGTGTTTTATTTATAAGTTTTTTAATTTATGTTGAAATAATTTAAGAGTTTCTTAGTTTATTATTAGAATTAAGCACCAGCAATCACAAAACTGTTTGTTGCATTGAGTTTAATTTTTATGTTATTCTTTAAATTTGATGGTGTCTCAACGCAAAAATTTAAAAATTTTTAATGAGATACCTAACCACGGTTCCATGTGATCTCCTTATAAAACAATTTCTTCTTTTTATACAATATTAGATATTTTACTGTAGGAATGTGTTGTAAATTTCTTTTTCTTTTTACTTGGAAAGTGGAAATAAATAATAAAATAAAATAAAAATTGTCTATTTTCTTATAATTTTTTTCTATTCTCTTATTCATTTCTGCTTCTTGTGTTATATTGTCATCTATTGTTACTCCTAAATAATCGGAATGTCTTTACTCGGTTCTATTCCATCCATATTAAAAATTTTGGTTCACTGTTTTCCTCATCTATTACCGTTTCTTTTGCTTTTATTTTTATTTTTATTTCTCCCGTATTCCTTCAAATATACTTCCATGTTTTTAAGTTTCTTGTAAGTTCACTAACTTCTGTTTTTTAGTTCTGTTTGTACATTTCTTGATTACGTTGTCCGTACATATTATCAAAAGTTTGGACTTAGATTTGTCTTAATCTTCTTTAGTTTTAAATATTTTTGATTATCTTGTACCAAGCGTATTAGCATTGAGTAAAAAGTTCTATATTAGCTTATTCTTAACTCCTCTTTCTTTTTAGAACGTTTTTGTTGTAGGTGTTACTAAGAAATGCCAACGAGTTCCCTGTAAACTGGCTTGTAATTCTAGGCGATTGTCTTCGCATTTAAAGTTAGTAACTTCGATGACGATATTGTGAATAACAATCAATTGCCCAAAGTTGAATATGTGAACAGTTAGACTATTATTTCTTGTTCTGATACATAAGATGTCTTTAAAAAGAGATATCTTTCTTTACGTTGTAGGTGTTTTTATCACTCTTATTTCTTTTATTTTTTTATATAGGTACAATTTAGTACTTTATCTAGTCTTTAAGTTGTCGTTCTTTAACCCATATTTTATTGTATATTGCCAAAAGCATTTCTCATTCTTTCTGTTTTTATTGTGTTTTAACATTTCTGACGTTATTCTGTCATCTTTACCTATGCTTTCCTATTTTTTAACGTGCTAATTAGCTTCTACAAATTCACCCATGTCCAATTTTTTCTCCATTTTTATTTCTTTTAATATTTGTTGCACACACTTTCTTCTTCAAGGTCCATTTCTTTTACCTAGTTAACTCCATGTAAATATAAAATGTTCTTTCCATCTGTACAAATGATTTCATTTTCCTATTTTAGAACATTTCTGTGTTTTGTTTAGTATGTTTTGATTTTCCTTTTGCTATTGAATTTCATTTTACCTGCAAATTCTTTCACACATTTCAATTTTTTGATTAAGCACTAATTAAGTTCAACCCTTTTTTCTTTCTTGTTTACATATTCATCATATTTTTCTACTGTCTGGTCTGATATACCATGTGTCCCTCTCAAATGTTGACATAGACATTTACCATTAAAAATTAACAATATATCTTTTTCTAGTACAATTCGAACACTGTTGAAAGATTCAATAAAACAAATTGAAGTTTTGAATTTTTATTTACTTACCGAATAGACTTTCACATATTAAATGACTTTCTTGGACGAATGTGGTTAATTTGCTTCCTCAGTAATATTTTGAGCTTCCTAATCAGAGTTCTGATTCCAAATTCAAGCTCTTTCATTAACTGCAGTCCTTAAAATACAATTTTGTAAAGTGATTTTAATATTTTGAATACCTTTGCAAAGTCAGTAAAAACGAATTCCTCTCTCTCTATTCTGAATAGAATTGAAAATATATTAAACTCATTTTATAAAATATAAACATCCATAGTAATTTTATTAATAAATCGAACCCCTAATTTTTGGGTGTAAAAATTTTTTTTTTTATTTTGTTTTAAAAACTTACATTTACCAAATAAATTTCTTTATCATTTTTCTAAATAATAAAATATGTTGTTATATTATGCTCAAATTGTACACAGAAAAGATATGCCATTTTGATGTTTTTTTTTTCTTTTTACATGTCATGTTTTTTTAATTTCATTTGTACCTCATGTTGTTTTTTCTTTTGTATAAGTACTCTTACATATCTCTTTAGTTTAGTTTAGTACTATTGTAATATTACTTAAACATGTTCCATACTTCTTCAATATCACTGTTCGGTTTCTATTACTCATATATATTTTTTTATGTTTTATATTTAAATGCTATTTTGATGTTCTTTAATTTGCATTGCTCTAAGTATTTCTATTAAGCTTTATTTTTTCATTACTTCTTTCCTCTTTATTTCTGTTCTTCCTCAAAACCCTTTCCATTGCCATGTTATTATCTTGTCTGTATTGTTTTCCATTTCCTTCTTTAGTTTATTGACTTTACTGTAATCCCAATTTTTGTTTGTCTTTAATTCCATCTCTCCAAATCTGTCTTGCTTTTACTTTTATGTCTTTAATTCTTTTATCCATTTTCAGTATTTATTAGCAATTGCAATATTTAATTATTTAAATTTATTTTACATTATCTTACTAAATTTATCACAGCACTGAATATATTCTGTTCACACTAAAATTAGATGACTTATCGTAATTAATCAATCACTACATATTCAAATTTAGAGAAAAATTAATCACAACAGTTCGATTCAACGCTCAATTCTCATTACAGAATCAATAGCAACAGATTTAAAAGTGAGTAATTTCTCGAGTTAAACTCATTTATTTTAAAATTTTTAGTTAAAATATTGTACAGTTTGTTGTAATAAAAAAAACTTATATTAACAAAATTTTGTAGTCGCTTCAAAGCACCATCCAATAACTGCGACCGGCAAGAGGTCTTAGACGATTATAAACGATGTGTATAGATAAGAAGATTCTTCGAGACGAAAAGGGCGCCACACGACAGTTGAAATGATTTGTCCTAATATTGAAGTAAAGAAACAAACTGTTACCACAAGAAACATATAATTGACGATATAGAGCTTGTTTTACCACTTGTGTCACAAGTAGACCAAAATACATAAAATATGTAATCATAGCAAGTAACAATAGAACATTTTGCAAATAAATTACACGAGCAGTACAAAATCGTATCACAATTAACTTGACTAGGTATATAGTCATCTGAATTCGCAGGGAACTTTTGGCCATAGCCAATAAAAAATATACGTATCTAATTAATTCTATTATGAATTTAAATTCAAAAAAAATGATGTGAACTTTCCTAATTTTGGTCACTAAACCGTGTAATTATTTGAAATGAAAGCGCTCACATGTGACGCCGTTTACTCGGAGCCTCGCGATTACAAAAGGTTATCACAAAAACACGAATTATAAGTCGATATGGCGAATTAAAATGATTGGTTTCTAAAATACATGCAACTACAATCTTGGAAGACACATAAAATATGAATTAATTATAAACTAGATTACCATCTATCACAGATATATCTAGAGGCTGATACAGACAAAACAAACAGGTGACACTTGCTTGATAAGATATCACAAATCCTTCGTATACAGTTAATAATGTCTGCTTCATAGAATGAAAGTATGGTATAAAGTAATACCACCAGCACACGTAGAGACTGAAGCGGAATCTATCGGCTAATTTATGTTTTTAGTAAGTTATGGAGTAGTCCCCCAGATAATACTAAAAATGATACCAGAATGGCGCTTATATAAATAATGAAAACGATGTATGTACTTACGGCGTCCGACAATGTGTAGAATATTGATGTATTTATTATGGTTTTTATATGATAAAAGAATTCATCGACTTTTTTTGCAGTAACGAGGAATACGTGTACGACCTTCGAAGCCAATTGGAGAAAATGACCGGACGTTCAAAAGAACGGATTCTACAAAAAATGAAGATCGATTTACACGGAATCTCCAGATCGAATTGGTTGTCTACACACTAGGCGGAAAATTTGCACGAAATCGAAATTTTTAAGTCAAGAAGAAATTGTTTTGAAAAACTAAATTTAATTTTTGTGATGTAATATCAATTCCTTTTGCTATTGTTATCAATATTAAAATTCACACTAAAATTTAATCAATTGTTCACAATTTAGTCATTGTCTTATAATGAGAGATTCCCCTAAAGTGAATCACTTCTTTACACATTACAGTTGTCATCAATAGGTTTAAAAATTGTTTTAAGAATAATATTAATACGTACATAAAAACATTGTCGGTTTGGATTCCTATCATGCACAAGCAAAGTCGTTTCACAACTTAGGGTGCGAGAATCAAATTACAAATTCGAAGTGATGATCACGTGGAGAATGTTTTTGAGTAGTTGTTTAAAGAGCTTAGAGAGCTGTGGTAGCAAACTTATTGTTCTATAAAGGGTGTTTCTGAAAAAGGTGTAAACATGGCTTTACCAGAGGTTATCTGCACAGTATAGTAAGGTATTTATTCTGTGTTCTCTGGCTCAAAATAGACCGTTTAACACCAATTCACCTAACGGTTTGACGGATTTTGTTCCGCTTTTGTATGCTGGTTGTCTGCTTCCGAAAGCGTTTTTCTGTGTAACGTAGAAAAATTTCTGATGCCAGGAAAAGTCGCTTTCATATAAATAAATGATAATATTTTAACAACAATCGACGATACGAAACCAAATAATTCTGACAAATAAAACGAACAATTTAAAAACTTTCTTCTTTCTTGTTAAATTGCGCTAATGTTATTAGTTCGATCAGAAAAATTAAAAATCATATCCTTGCAAGAGGCATCCATACGCTTTTTCGCAATTTACGAGGTGACTGCTAGTAGGGTATGAATCAAATCTATCATTTGTGACACTCATTTCCGGATCTTCTAAGATTACTCACGTTTCTATTTTGCGATTAACTACTTGAAAAATGGGCTACACATTTGCCGAACAGATTATATGCTGTTAGTGTTGGGCTTTTGCAGTGGCAATCGTTGGAAGAGCGTGAGGGTTTACGCAGAAAAGTTTCCAAATTAGATTGACATGATCGCATAGCCTACTAGCAGTCTAATTGAATTTCTAACCGTATGGATGCGCCTTTATAGATATGATTTTAATTTTTTTATCGAACTATTAACATTGCGCAATTTAACGGAGAGAAAAAGTTTTCAAATTGTTTATTTTATTTGTCAGAATTATTCTGGTTTTGTATCGTTGACTTGGTTGTTAAAAAATATTATTATTTATTTGACAGTGCCCGTATGAAAGCGACTTTTCCTGGCATCAGCAATTTGTCCACATTACACAGAAAAACATCTTCGGGAAGCAGACAACCGGCATACGTAACCGAACAAAAATCCGTCAAACCGTTCTCGAGTTATTCTCAGTATACAATATTTTTTTGGAAAGTTTGACGCCCTCTGGTGCCTTTATGGTGCACTTTTGGTTATAGGTAAATTGGTGTCAAAGGTCTACTTTGAGCCAGAGAACCTCTGTTAAAGCTATGTACACACCTTTCAGAAACACCCTGTAGAAAGTTAGAATGTTTGTCGGTTTGCCGAGGTTTAGGGCAGTTTTTCACTCAAATGGAAAAATTCCTATCCGAACGATGCTATTTAGTTTTATTAACCAGGAAGCCATCACTTCTTTAGTACACTCCCAGTGATTAGATCGGACAGCCGAACTTTAACCTGTGGTTGCTCTTGCGCTCATTGGTAACTTCTACGAGAATGAAAGGTTTAATTGGAAGTTACGTGATTTTCTATATCTCCGTCTTTCTTTTCCGATGGTAGTGGCTGAAATATATCCGGTAGATTAGTTGCAAAATGTTTCACATTTGCTCTATTAGTTCGATTAATTTGTATTTCGAATTGAGATATGTGCAGTCAGTACGTGTTGTCTTGGTCTTGACACGCTAGAGAAAATAATCCATATTTTCTGTGGTAGACAGTTCTAATAAAGGTACTTGTCGGAATATTTGTTTTTTTTTTTTCTTTAAAAATTCAGTAACTGTGTTGCTTATCAGTAAATGATCTACTAATCTGCAAAAATTCTTGGAGACGTCAAATTTCAGCAATTTGTAGCTTAATGTCTACTGAACATATGGATTGTTTTTATTCTATTTTTGTGATGTAGCAGCTTTTTGTACTCAATGAGTTAATTTTTTAATTTCAAACTCTTAAAGGCTTTTGCAGAATTCCTTATGAATGAAGGCTACTATAGCCATCATCCACACCTCGATTTATTCGCTGCCCAATAACGTTTACGGGTTGATGACCTCGTCTCAAATTCGAATTTTTGACTCGAGCCCAAAAAACGAACAGAAAGCGGTACGACAGCGAGGCAATAGAAGCGAAAATAAGGGACACGAGTGGGCATAGTCCTAAAATTGAACTTCGTTCCTGATGTAGTTTTGTCGAAAGTTAGATGGGGCTTATGCGATTAATAATCCAAATTAAAATAACAACTTTGTTAGTTAAATTGTAAATCAATTGATTAAATTTTGGTGTGAATTTCAATATTAATAATAATAATAGAAAAGGAATTGATACTACAAAAAAATTAAAATAGTTTTCCTTAACAACTGTTTGTTTTTTTTAAATTTTATTAAAAAATTTGTATATTTTTGCATTTTAAATAAAAAAACTTTTAAACAGAGTTTATGAATAAATATATTTTTAGTCGGGGTAAATTACTCAATTTAAACTTTTTATATCTGTTACAATTGATTATGTTTGTTGTAATGTAACCAATTTTATAGTTTGTAGCTTTATTATATTAACGTTAATGTTTGTTTTAAATTCTTAAGAAATGTCCGCCTCAAGTTATGTTTGTAGAACAATTCCAATGAACGAGTTGTAAACAATAATTAAACAACACTAAACCAAGTTTGTTTTATAAACAATTTTGATTAATTATTTCGAAAAGGTTTATGAAGATTGAAAAATCATTTAAACATGTATTTAAATGAATTGTTGATAAATATACAAGTAAACACCTATTTATTACAAGCAACTATTAATTTCTGTTGAAATAACTTAAATACTTTAATGGTATTGCCAGCTATTATTCTATAAATGATAAAATTTATGGTCACTACATCCACTGAAATACTTGGCAATGAGAAAAATAGATGAAAGGAAAAAATTTGTAGATGTTCGCTGGATTGAAATAAATGTAAGAAATTGAATTCTTTTATTTTTCCAATTAATAGATTAAAGGTTTTTAATCCCCACAACTTAGAAAATAAGACGAAGGTATGACGAATTGTTGTTATAAGTCCAGTCAATAAGTTGGTTTGAGCTTGCAAAAGGTTAAATCCCAAGTTTTCGACCTTTGAAACGTGAAGCTTCTTGCAACGCCATATTAGAAAAATTACTTAAGAAGCACTATTTTCATTTCTTGCAATAGATAAAAATTTATTATAAAATTTAGAGTATTGAATTTTGCTTTCTTTTTTGTATACAAATTTTTTTCCTCAGATTATAGGTTTTGAAACATAACAAGATAAAAGCAAAACATTACTCTGAATAGAACAAAATTTAATTTTTTGTCCCCTCATTTCTTCAGGCTTTTCGATCTCGTGGATTCACCGGGTTGATCATAATCGATGTCTATCTGGAGAATCTTCTTCTACTGTTCAAGCTCATCTCTGAAAACTATCATCTACAATACAATAATCGTAGGGCCAGACAATTAATAGCTCTCAAATATTCGTAATCTGTTTGAAATAAAAACTCTTGAGCTGTATTCACATGAGTCTCCACTACAAAAGAGGCATATCACAGTGCAAATCTCAGCCCCATTTTGTGGTAATTGGCCTGGCGCAAGGCCGATTTTACTCTTTTTCATCCTCATTCTCACTACATTTTTCTGACTGATTAAAATTACCATGACTGAACTTGATTGAGGTTCAAAACAAAAAGAAATTTTTACGCGGCATCGCTTGTAGTTAATAGGGAGGCTAAATTGTATTTATTTTTTTTACAGATTCTGCAAAATGTTTGCTTGTGAAGAGTTATCCAAAGTTATATTGTAGTCGTTAATATCTCTGCATTTTAATTCCTTAACACACTTTCAACATATACAATTCGGTTTAGCGATTCGTACTTTTAATGGTGTTTAAAAACTTAATTTTTCCTTTATTGAAATGGTGAATGTATGGAGAAATAAAAAAAAATTCAGTTGTTGTTTCCTCATATTGTAAGCCTAAAGGAGAGTACTTCTATATTTTTCTTGAATCATTCTATTCCTATCTTCTCCGACGACAAAATTGCTGAATTATATGACAAGGAGACATAGTGATCCTTATATTGATAATTAAGGTATCAGCATTGATTATTTTTAATCAATGGGATCCTTCTTCTACAAATTGTGTTTCACTACCAATCTAGGCTCCATTGTGAATTTTTCCGTCACGTTTTATTTGCTGTATTAGATGAATAATTTTTATGGAGATAATGTCACCATCATTAACTCATCAAAAATTTGAATATTTGACGGAATAACCTTTCCTGATCACGAAATCTTTCTGGGCAGCTTTGCCAGTGCTCCTGTCCGTTCCATCACTTAGGTATCCGTCGAAAACAACTGCATTAATGCCATGATGTTTTTCACATGTACTAGATGTAACTAGGTGCAAAATCAATGCAAAGGATTAGTTTTGTTACCATACGAACTCAAAGACGTGCCTTTATGCATTCCATTCTCATCAAAGGTGGCAAGGGGGTGTAGAGAGCAAGTTCATACTAAAAGATGGTTCTTGCAGTTTGTCGCGTCTGATTGCTTTGCGATACAAATAAAATTTGTTGGGTCAATGGGAACACATGTCGCCGATTTTAAATTTTTGTTGACAGCTTACCAAGCTCAAAACTCTAGTTGTCCTCGTTTAAAATTTTCTAAATTGAAGTTGTTACCAATTGTTTAAAAATTCAACAGATATTTCACGAGAGATAGGTAACAATGAAGATTTTCGCCTCAAGCCAATAACAATACACGTAGACATCCAACCTCATCGCTTGAAAGGAGGATGCAAAGAGAACCCAATCCGTCGGTCGCCTTTCAATGTCCCGAATAACCCGTATAAATCCCTGGTCAGCGTGCTGGTGCTGCTCATTGTTTCTATTGAGGTTATAAAGAATTTCGCATTATGCTTGTGCAAATACACGATCCATTATATCTACATCGAGCAAGAACATTAACAGTTATTCCCCGCCCACGTGTTTGTGATGTTTTGCAAGCTCAGGTCTTTTCTTGCTCCATTGACTAAACTATATAACGAAAGAAACAAAATTTTCTGCCTGAAGACCAATCGGTCGTCATCCCATATAAGAAAACCACCTTCAAATTCTTTTTATAAAACTTGGCATAGGTGTTATTTAAAATACCGAGGATCTGATTAGATTTTCGGCATAATTCATCGAGCCAAAACCTACATAGATTTTCGATTTTTAGAATATTTACAAAATATTTATTTTACAACATTTTTCTTCAAATAAAAGTTACTTGCAATTCAATTACACACAACTTTTGTTTAAATTATTTTTTGAACAATAAGTGATTACTGAGATATGACAATCACGTGAAACTAATTGTTTTAATAACATCTTCAATAATATCACACTTATACAAAAAAAAAGTTATAGAAAAAAAGTTGTTGGAAATTTTATTGTCTATAACATTTATTTAAAAGTATTTTTTGAAAAAAATTAATTTTCCTCTTTTGAGTAAAATTTTAAGATACTTCTGGAACTGTCTTAAAGATTATTCGTTGTTAAAAACCTTTATATTTATCGTATCGGTTTTGTGTCCTTTTCACGTTTTTTGCTATATACTCTTCAGTTCAAGCAACTCAGCAAAATCGTCTTTACAATTTCTACCATTGTATTCTTTTTGAAAGAGACAAATCAAAAACCATAGACGACTGGCAGAACCAAGGTGAGATGGGATTTAAAATTTAATTTAATTTAAAATTAACTATAGCTAATCCGAGATCTCACATTAATTGCTTAAAAGAATCGATCGAATTGTTCATTGCAAAACCGTTTAAACACTTTAAACAGTAGATATTCAGTCTTGTGATGTATCAAGGAAACGTCTTAGATAGAGGGTGATTTATTGGTAAATGCGCATACTTTTAGGGATTAGATAGAGGGCATCAAGAGGATTCTAAAAACGGGGCGTAAGAGTAATCTAAAAATTTGGGTATTGCCATAAATATTTTTTTATTTTGGGCAGTGTTGCCGCTTCTTCACTAACAAAAGTAGTAACAACTTGTTAATTTTAGTTTAATGTAGTTTTAAAATAATGAAATTTGTCATTTTTGGGTGTCATTTTAAACCGGATGTATTCGAAATATTTAAGTTTGTTTCAAATTTGTTATTACAAAATTGTATGCGGAAACTAGAAAAAGTGTCTATTTTAACTAATTTTTTTCTGCTCTTTTCAAATATGTAAACAGTTTTTCAAAATTTTGACATACAATCCGTTCTTAGATTAATGGTTACATATACGTTATTGAATACTTTACCGGAGAAAGAAAATATGTTGCGAATATATAGAGAAAATTCACAGTGTGGTTCGTGAGTTATGGGCAAATAAAGGAATAAACAAAACTAATAAAACACCTTGTATTTTAGTTATAAAGGGTCGGAAACCTGCACAATATTAGTTTTTTAGAATCCCTTTGATGTGCCCTATCTAATCTAGCGTATGCGCATTTACCAATGAATTACACGTTTACGTTATCGAATGGTTACCATTGAATTTGTATAATGTTAAATAACGTGAACGTTATATAACGTTTACTTAATACATCACATGGCTGAATATTTATTTTTAATGCTTACAATTTGACGTGACTTTTAGTACCTATATGTAAATATAAAATTGATGGTATTATATACAGTTTAGCATTTATACTTCTGGAACAATCGTGTTTGAACTGCATACAAAAACTTATGAAATAGGACCTAATAATAAAATATTCAACTAAAATTCCAAACAATTGAAGGATTTGATACATGCAGTATGAATTAAAATAATAATTAAAGGAGATGTTCAAATCCAAACTTCTTGAGTTTTTGTTTAAATGTTAAAAAGTCATACTAATTGTATATTAATGAATTTGTAATTTTAAGCACTATCCAAATATGACATAAAAAAAGATTTATTTCCATCTAAACAGATTCTGGCACTAATCTCAGATAGTGGTAAAGTATTTTTTTTAAATATAGTTTTTCTTCAAAATCAGAACTACTTGAAGATGACAACCATTGCTCATAGAACATCAAAGGTCAACTGCTGGTGTACAGTTTGTAGTGGAATGTGCTGGAGGACCATCCAACTGATACCAACTATGTATTTTGTGACGTGGAGATAGAGAACTTAGTAAGTCACTACTAAACCCTCCGAGTATCTCTAAATATCTAGCCCCATTCAAATTTTCATCATACACCCAAATGATTTTATGAAGGAATTTCAGATCTGCGGCCATTTATATGCATTTTATGTTTTTTTTAATGGACTGTGGATTGGTGATTCTGAAATAGCCATATTCAGCGCTGCTGTACAGGAGTTATAGTCAGTGGATTAAGTAAAAAGTAAATAATTCACTTCGTTATCTTCATTATCGATTATAGATTTTAGGAGATTTTTGACTTACACTCTCACTTCGCCACAAACCGAGCTTCGATTCTTGCGAATTTTCGGGAGTCATTGTTGGTAAGTCTGGATATCGTTCGTTAAATAACCTGCATGTTCGCTTGACAATTCGTCAACACTCACTATAATTATTGGAATATTCTCCCATTATAAAGTGTCCTTGACAAAATTATCAAATCACTTTGACATAAATCAACATTGTTTTAATTCCGGTCAAGGTATACAAATTAATTATAAAGCCTTTGAAATTAAGGTAGGCATATACAATTCGATACAAAATCACCCTGTATGTGATAAAATCAATGTGTTGTTCTTGGG
Organism: Abscondita cerata; assembly: GCA_030710515.1. Classification (NCBI taxonomy): domain Eukaryota; kingdom Metazoa; phylum Arthropoda; class Insecta; order Coleoptera; family Lampyridae; genus Abscondita; species Abscondita cerata. The sequence goes on from JALBCR010002918.1 coordinate 112,799, forward strand.
TTCCTGTCTACCACAGAAAAGTTTTCCACCTGTCGATAATGGTTAAAAGGCACAGTGAACTTTGTTTTTGAATGGCACCTCCTAAAATATTAGTCCCATTTCCAAGTTTTTCATGGGTACCAAAAAAAACAACCCATTTTTGTAACAAAAATTAAAAAGAAAAAAAAGTTGATAAATGAATTTACGTGTGTTTTAAAAAGTGTTGGATAGATCAAAAGATCAAAATAAACTAGAGTATTCAACGAGCAAAGAGGTAGACTGTAAAATTAAGTTGCGAAATCAGTCATTATTTGGCGGTCTATTAATTGGATTCATTTATCTACCACAAAAGTCGCTGCTTTGTCTTCGTATGAACATAATAATTAAAAATTTGAGAGAAAAGAAAAAACAACTAATTATACAGAGATACAAACTAACTTTCAGTAAGATATCCTGATGTTATTTTTTTTAACTGGTTGAAAAATTAAGATATTCCGGCAACTGTTAGAAAACATAAAATGCCAAACATTTTTAAAGTTAAATAAAAAGCGTAAAATACTTCTTAAATAATGTGGTGAACAAATAAGAAAATATAAGAAAATTATTATCAGAAAAGACATGTCATCGCTACCTCGTGGTTTGATGTTTTGTCACTAATGTAATTCTTATTCTATTGCCTCACTTTTGCCAGTTTCATCTTTAGTCAGATCATTTGGTCTAGCAAGATAACATTTATTACATCTTGCTTGATTTAGAATCATCGCCTTCAGAAAAACTGTGCCGAATCCTCCACCGACAGAAAAGCAAAATTCATTACGAAGACGATCTTGGTAGTTGCTCATCTGGCGGTAAAGCGAGTTTGAAGCCGTAAAGACTAGACGTGCAGTCATCCAGTTATCCAATCAATCCTTTCATGCGCTGGCAAGGCATCACTTACAGACTATGGTAATTTCGGAAAACATTTCCGATACATCTCTAAGAACATGTCGCCTTCTATATTCTTCTTTTTCTGTCTTCGTGAACGTTGCATTGACATTCGTTAGTGCCGTGATCGTCTCGGAATACTTGAACCAAAATGGAAAGCGAGGAGGTGAATGTTTCCCTTTTCCATCCAATATAAGTTGGAATCTGTATTGGTTGCAAATAATTTTTTATCAGATTGCGTCTCTTCGGATGCCAATGAAACGCGTCGAGGGGCTGATTGTAGGGTACACAATATATTGTGTATGTAAAACAGATAATCATTGCCTATATCAGTAAGCCATTCAAGAACCTGAAATTCCATCAGAATAGCAAAACTATGGTCTCTATCCGGGCTCGATAATAGCAAGGCAATGGTCAACGTTATTAAAAATCAAAATCGACTGACGATGCTCGCCATTCATTTAAAAGATTAGAATACACCAACGACGACAAATCCGAAGCTTTGTAGACACCTTGAACGGCAATTTAAGCCCAACGGCCTGACAACAAGACAAGAAGTTGCTTTGGAAAGCGCACGCGTTGTCCAGAAAATGACTACCGCCACCTTTATTGGCAAATCTCTTACCCGATGTTATGCCGTAACAGCCGAACAGCATCGACAACAAGCTACTCATCTACAAAAATGGCGATCCGCCCCTTGCTACGATGTACGCAGCAGAAACGTGATTCGTACGATGCCAAACCTTTCGACACCACGAAATGCAAGTTTTTCAAAATAAGATTCTGCATAAATCGCAGATGCTCCTGGTTTTTCTTCTAACAATCGTTTTCATCGCGAACTTTAAATTTCCAAGATAGCAGACTTCGCAGGTCCATCCGGGCAATTGAGTTTCACGCGGTCATCGTAGCCCATCCCAAGCCAATTATTAAGCGGTTGGGACTGGCTTATGCGAGATGAAATGCCAGCGCACTAGGAGGCTGAAGTAATATGTCATCTTATGTTAAATTAGAATAAACTGTCAGCCAAGATGAACGGAAATAAACGGAGGAGGAAACTCTTGAAGTTGAAAGCCGATCCAATGAGGTTATTTGCTATTATGTGTCATTTAATTAAACTATGTAATTTAAATTGAAGTAGAAATAAACATGTTTGGTGCAAGTTTACATCATTCATAAACTCGACAGCAACCAGCCAGGCTGGTGATTGGTCGAATTCTAAACGTCGCGGTCTTGACGGCCGCTATCCGCGGATTTTAGTAAACACGGTATACTAAATATTAAAAAATGGAATATTATAAAATCCAAACGACCGAGTTTTGAATATAATACAGATGGTAACCGAGATTTATTTGAAACAGACAAGTGTTAAACCTTGTAAGATAAAACGTAAATATCGAATTTTCAAATTTCTAAACCATTTTATTGTTTAGAAATCAGTTTACTCCACTGGGAAATTCATTGTCTGTATCAACGCGTGAATACGTTTTTTGATCGTCAGGCAGTTGAGGAGCTTTAAGAAGATTCCATTTTATTGGTCACATGTATTAGTTTAAATATTTATGTGCCGCAATTGGTACTACACGTACAGTCGTGGTCACGGGTGGGTTTTGAACAGTTTTCAGGTAGTAGGTAAGTAGAAGGTCACAGTCTAAGGGAAATAACGGCCACCTTGCAAGCTTAATCCTATTTAATGGCATCTCTTTTGTTATACTGTTTAAAAGAAACTTATGCCGGTTGTGTTTACGTACTTCATCAAAAAACGTAAAAAGATCTTTCTTAACGCAATCCACAAATATATCGATCAAAATAATACATAAATATCTAATTTATGACTAACACAATAACTTCTTTGTAGTCGAAATTCTGGAATGTTTGTATAGTCTAAATTATAAAGACAGGAAATAGGTGAAACAATACTTGGATTAGGATTAGAAATTTAACGGGTATTGTTTTGCTAACATAAACGCAGCTAGTAGTTAAACAAAATTACTTATAAATTCAGTCAATTGTAAGCAGTACTGCGTAAACGGTGTACTTACTTTTGGTTAAAGTGTTTTCATAATTGAAATAATAATTATTCATTAAAATGCCAAGGCGTATCGGTCAAATTGATTGTTCAACTAGAAATGACGCGGACGTATCGCAGGACTTTCTGAAGCAGGTTGGAGTATTAGTAGAATTGCACAAACTGTGGATCTTTCAGTAAGTACTTGGTAAATTTTAATTTTAAGTAAATTTATCGTTAATTAAAGATAAATTAGGAACACATCACATAATATACTGATTTACTTTCAAAATTATTATAACATGTGCTTCCTTATTTTATTAGAAGACTATTAAGTTTTAAAATAATCAATGGTTATTAATTGAAACAAGTGCTAGGATCATAGAATTTCACATCTAAAGAATTACGTTTTATAAAGAAATTGTAAAAGTGGCAAATATAGTTTGCAAAAAATTTTGTTTTTGCCTTTTATTAACTAATATCTTCAATTTTATTAATTGGACGTAACCTATGACCTATTATGCTCGTTTCACATACTGTTGTTCTTTTTATTTTCATTATTATATGTAAAAAGGAACGAATAAAATAATTACTTACTTACTTTCAAAAAATACTTTTTACGTAATTTTGTTTCAAATAAAAGTTTTATTTAAACATTTTGTTTAATTCGATTAGTAATTTCTTTATAAAACATTTCGCTTTTTGATGTGGAGTCCTATGATATTATCACTTCTTTATTTTAGAGACAAACGGTGAAACGTTGGATTCGGCGTAACGAACTCGGAGAATTAGCTACACATCGGCCAGGACCAAGACGTATTACCACGCAGGCCGAAGATAACGCAATTATAGAAATTGCTGATAATCAACGCTTTCTGTCATCCGTCGAAGTTAAAGAGCAACTCCAACTACCGTGTAGTGAGTCGCACAATAAGGCGTCGGTTACACGAGAACGGAATCCATTGCCGCCAACCAGCTCGGAAAATTTTGTTAACACCGGAGCATGCAGCAAGACGACTAGAATTTTGCCATGCAAACATTAACAGGGACTGGTCAAACGTCATATTTTCCGACGAAAAAACATATTCGTCGTCGCAAGATGGGCCTGTTCAATTATGGAGGCGAAATGGAACAAGGTATAACATTGAAAATGTTCTCCCTAAAAGAAGAAGCGGCCGAATCAACGTTGGATATTGGGGATGGATGTGCAAATCCTTTCCTGGTGAGATTGTGCAAGTGACACCACCAAGATTTAATGCCAGATCCTACGTCACGTTACTAGAAGAGGTGATGCTTCCTAGCGTACGAGCAGTTTTTCCCGAAAACGAAATGGAAACTTTCGTTTTTGTCCAGGACAATTCACAATTCACACTGCGCGTATTGTTCGGGATTGGTTTGCAGATCATCCCGAAGTTGAACTTTTGCCGTGGCCTGCAAAATCGCCGGATCTTAATCCAATCGAAAATTTGTGGGCAGCTAGCGTGAGGGATTGGAACAATTTCAACGACGGCGTTAGAGAAAGAAACGCAAAATGAATTAACACGTCACGCAACAGCGTCATGGGAGTCCCTGAGGACAACAAACATTTGTGAACGAATCGTTAATAGCATGCCTAATAGGTTAGAAACTTGTATACAAAGCAATGGATATTACATCCAGTATTAGCGTGTTTTCTATTTATATACAATTTGTATGATCTTTTAAATGTGTAATTACTATTTTTTCGCTAATAAAACATACAGAAAATGTATTGTAATATTTGTAATATTATTGGAGATTGGGCTTTGGTTTGAGCGTGTCTTTTTCAGTATAAAAAAAAAACAAAGACACTGTTTGACAAAACCATTCTAAAATGCATTCACATTATTTATTTCTAATTGTGAAATTAGGTTTTACCTAAATATCTAATACTACCAAATAAATAATACTGTTTGACAGTCATATTTGACAGTTGTAAGTAACGTAAAGGTAGAGTTAACGCTGTTGCCAATTCAATTTAAAAACACATCAACTACTTGTAACTGACTTGCAAGGTTTTGAAGAATTTGATTTTTTACGCTTGAAGAAAAATGAGCATAATGCTACACAGAGTCGAACGCCTTTTTGTGTTTCGCAAATAGCATAGTAGCATAATATACTATTTTTGGATTTTTACTTTTATTTGGATGTATTACATGTTCATTAAAGTTTTTTTTAAATGAAATAAAAAAACTACAGGTCTGCATTTAAAAAATAAGTTAATGGTAATATGTATCTAAAAAACTAACGTGTCAAATTTTCTTAAAAGTTTTGACGAATTTCTTCAAAAATCCCCGAAGCTCGAAAAAGAAATTAATTTAATTTAACTACTAGCTCGTATTGGTTAAGCAAAACAATACCGCCATAAATTTCTAATCCATGTATTGTTTCACCTATTTCCTCAGTATTAGTTAATTACTATTTTACCTACTATACAAACCATCAATATTTCGACTATAAAGAAGTTATTGATTATTTTTGTTGTATATATTTGAAGATTGTGAAGAATAAAATCTTTTACATTTTTGGCAAAATACGAAAACAACCGGTATACGTTTCATTATTCAGTATAACAAAGAGACGTCATTAAAAAGGATTAAGTTTCTGAAGGTTACATCAGTTTCTTTCCTTAGACTGTGACCTTTACTTACATACTACCTGAAACTGTTCAAAACCCGTGACCACGACTGTACTATTGCATATAAGCAATAGTGTGGTTATAGGTCTACTTTCTGTCATTTAAGCAATCATTATATACTCGCGGGTTTTAGATACGGTCCATACGATTTTAGAAAGTCCATACGCCAATGGCGTAATGTTGTGGCGGACAAGTAGTAACGTTCACATTCATTTATGAATCTACGTTAAATTGTTCCTCTGAAAGAATAAGGAACGTCGGCGCGTTTGAACTTTGCAAGACAAACGGCATGTTTAAATGGTACAAATTCAGGATCGTATTTAGAAAATTTAATTATAACAATATAAAAATTATTATCTGGCATGGTCAAATTACCGAATAAATTGAGGTGTGGGCATAAGCTATTACATGTTTACACATTAATGTTTATTTTAAATTCAACATGACGCTCTCCTCACATACTCTTAAAATATATGGATTACCAACGAGTGAGAATGGAATGTACTTTCCCTCTCACACGAGAGTTGTTTCTCTGAATAATCTGTACTCTGTGGTATAGTACATAATTTTAATTGTTGTATTATGATGTAAGTGTTATGTATGGTGACACACAAGCATCAGCATACACCTGCAGCAGTGTGGTGACACAAAACCGTGTACAATTATTGATTGGTTCGTCTTGGCAAAAGCATTTTATTGCTTATTCATAAGTATTGATTGATTCGTAAAACATTATACAAGGTAAATAAGAACATAAAAAAACAGCACAGCATTGCATGATGACATATGGCTAGACTGATCCAAAAAGCCGTCACGACACGACGAAAAAACCGTCTATGGATTGATTTTTGATATATTTTTGATAAGATATTTTTATCGGAATGAATTTTTTTGACAAATTTTTTGTACGCTGGCTACAATTCTTTTGTGGGCCAGAAAATAAACATATCAAAATTTTGTCAAAAAATCAATCCATGACGAGAACCGTTTTTTTTACTATTCTTTTATATAATAATTGTTTTTATTTATTTATTTATTTTATACAAGGTAAATATCTGAACATAAAAAACATAATAATAATAGAATTTATTTAGCAGTATAGCCATTTAAGTACAAGACACAAAAGATAAAAACATACATTTAACATAACAAATACAAACATTACATACATAATAATAATTCTTAAGTAAGTTTAAAATGCTTACAATTTTAAATTCTTTTTAAATTTACAGCGTTTCGTCGTTGAGTCAGGCAAATTTATTAAACATTTTGAAAACCCCTCTTCAATCATTGAAATACATGTAATTTTTTTGCTTGATGGTCCATAACTCTGTAAGAATGGGATGTTCGCGTGTTATGATCAAGTGTACCTCATCAGAACATATGAAAAATTGTTGGCAAAAGCCGGCCATTGATTATGCGTCAATTTGATATAAATTAAAAATGTTATTAACAATTCTACGTCACATAGGTAAAAGTTTAGAGTTTTAGGTAAAATTTACAATGGGAGTTCTTTTTTTGTCACAACGTAAAATCACTCTCATGCACGGTTTTGTATTCTCTTCAGTTTCTGTATTTGCGTTTCGCCAGCCAGAAAGAAAATAGAACTACAGTAATCAAAATGTGGTTGTATAATTGTTTTGTAAATTTGCAGTTATATTCAAACTGACAAATATTTTTCTTAAACGAGCGAGAAACCCAATTTCTTTTGCAATTTTTTTTACTGTACATTCAACATGCTATGAAATTTTAAATGCTTATCTATGAACCTCAAGTATTTATTTATCAACAAAAACAATTTTTTAATTTTCAAATTGAATTTTAATATAATTTCCTTTGAAGACTATTAATAATTTTGGTTGCAAGAAACATACATTTCATTTTTCTTTATTTAATTTAATTTATTCATAACTAACCATTTACCAAAACATTCGAGACTTTGTTTATAATTTTAGAAAGTTGTTCTAAGTTGTTACCGCAACGAAATTAATGCATTATCTGCAAATAACGTAACAGTTGATGTTTTAATGTAATTACTATGTCGTTTATGTAAATATTGAACAACAAAGAGTCTAAAACGGCGCCTTGAGTAACACTAAATTCACATTTTATTCGATCAGATGTTATGGAATTGTATTTCGTGTACTGATATCTATCAGTTAAAGATAGAGATATTTTTTTAAACTTAAAACGGTGAAGATACCAAACTAGTAATGCAATTTGCAAACGCATTAGATAATTTCCTAAATTGTATAAATAAAAACTTACACGATTGCTTCTAACAACATATTTAAAAGTATGACAAACGCTAACTTCAGTTCACTGCAGTTCTTCTCGTTTGTGATTTCATTCATAAATACTTTAATTATGTGGTGAAAACACATAGGTAATTCTGGTGAGATTGGGCCCTGCGGGTGAGATGACTCCTTTGTCTATTTTTCCAACATATTCAAATTTCCTGCTGTAGTTGCTAGTGTATGAAGTTATGTTCAAGACGCGAACGCGACATCGGTTAGTGCAGGTTTATTCCATAAATTAGGTAAGTTATTGATGATAATATGATTTGCTACCACCAGAAACTTTTTGGGTGCTGTTAATTTGTAATTGATTTATGTTTTACGAAAGAAAAATCACTTTTTGTTGATATAATGTGTTAATGTGGCACCAAGAGGTTAGGTTTCCATTGGCGGGCTTGTATTTTGCCGAACCCTTATTGAAAAATAAGTGGGCCATCTCTCCCGCACAATCGGGTTAGATGGCTCTGTATTCTAGGGGATAGTTGGCCCATTTAAAAACTAGGTATTCAGTTGTTACTCCACATCATTATATGATGGGGAGTTATGCATTTCTAAACTGAAAATTTTGACTTTTTAGTATGAAGCAAAAAATTTTGTCTTTAGGCCGGCCGGCCGTCCGTCCGTATGTAAACAAAATTACGACTAAACCACCAGTTCGATTTTCATGAAACTTAGCATGTAGGTGTTATTTATAATTTACAAGATCTGATTAGTTTTTGGGAATAATCCATTGAGCCAAAACAGCAGATTACCTACATAGATTTTCTTATTTTTAGATTATTTTCAAAATATTAATTTTTTTAATATTTCGTTAAATAAATGTTGTTTGTAATTCATTTCTACACAACTTTTATTTAAACTATTTTTGATCTGACAAGTAATTACTAAGATATGGTTATCACGTGACATTAATTGTTTTAATTATATCTCCAAAAGTATTAATGGTAGAAAAAAGTTATAGAAAGAAATTTATTGTAAATTACATTATGTAGGTATAATTTTTGTTTGAACTTTTTTTTCTACAACGCAAATTTCGAGCAACATTTTTTTCAAATCGAATTTTTATATATATATACTTTGTTTTATTTTTTTTTAGCAACATGCCGACCGAATATAAACGAAAACAAAACAATTGCAGAGGGTTATGGACACAAGAAGCACTTTGAATGCTACTGAAGCAGTTCGAAGTGGCAGAATGGGTGTCAATGCTGCTTCCAGAAACTTCGGTGTCCCGGCTCCTACTTTGAGAAGAAGAATAAAAAATAATGACTTATCAAAAAAGCTTTAGGACCTTCTTCAGTGTTAGGAAATGCGAACGAGGAAAAACGAACTTAAAACTCACATCATTAAGCTCCAAAAGTTCGGTTTTGCACCAACCCGCGAAGATGTACGATCGATGGCATTTCATTTGGCAGAAAATTTGGGCATAAAGCATACATTTAATAAGAACAAAGAACTAGCAGGTTATGACTGGCTCAATATGTTTTTAAAACGCCATCCTGACCTAAGTGTTCGAAAATCAGAAGGGGTTTCACTTGCCCGCTGCCAAGGCATGAACAAGGTGGAAGTTCAGTCATATTTCCAGCTTTTAGAAAAAATTTTGCTTGAAAATGATATTATGAACAAGCCATCAAATATTTTTAATATGGACGAAACAGGATTGCAATTAAATAATAAAACCGGATTTGTCATTGCCCAAAAGGGTTCCAAAAATGTTGCAGCAGTTACTTCAGCAGAAAAGGGGAAACTATCACCGTTATTTCCTGCTGTAATGCAGAAGGCTCCTTCTTACCACCTGCTTGTATTTTTAAAGGCAAAAACAAAAAATCCGAATTTGAAGATGGAATGCCTCCCGGTTCGGCTGTATATATGAATCAAAAGTCTGCTTATATTAGCACCGATTTGTTTTTGAACTGGTTGAGAACACATTTCGTCCCTAGGAAGCCAAATGGAAAAGTTCTTTTGATTTTGGATGGACACGCAACACATTGCAACCCGTTGAAATGCTGGAATACGCGGATGCTTGTGGAATAATATTGCTGTGCCTTCCAAGTCACACTACGCAATTTTTGCAACCATTAGACCGAGCATTTTTTAAAAGTTTAAAATCAAACTATGCCAAAGCTTGTAATTTGTATATTAAAACAAATCCAACTAGAAAAATCAACAGAATGGTATTTGGGAAACTTTTAGCAGATGCATGGTCCAAATCAGCCACGGTAGAGAATGGGGTCTCAGCGTTTAAGGCAACTGAATCCATCCATATAACCCTAACGCCATTCCAGAGTATGCCTTCTTGAATGATGAATCTGAACCTAGACAACATTTGCCGGATGCTGTAGAAGAAAACATGGACGAAATTATTGAAGAACGCCCTTCGCCTGGTTCATCACAATCAGCTGTTAATGAAAATGAAGTAACTCCTACTAAAGATACACCAGGGACAATGTTGAATAAAATAAATCCTGTTCCTAGTACGTCACGTGGTGTTCAGGAAACCAGAAAACGTAGTAAACAGGTAGCAGCAATTTTAACCTCATTTGACAACATTGGAAATAGAAAAAGCGTAGAAGCAAAAAACGTATGCTAGAAGAACGTAAAGTGGCTAAACTAGCAAAACGTGATAAAGATTCGAGCAAGAAGTCCAAACTTAAAAGTTGTAGATGAGTCGTCTTCCGATGAAAATTCTGACTTTGTTTCCCAAGAGTCTGATGATAGTCCTGAGGATGACGACACTGCTGAATGCGTGGGATGTGGAGAACAGTACTCCTCTACATCGAAACAAGACGATTGGATTAAGTGTATGAACTGTGAAAAATGGTTCCACGATGGATGCTCAAAATTTATGAATATTTGCCATTCTTGTGGAAAAGTTTTAGCTTTAAAAAAAAAATAAAATGTAGTTCTATTTTCTTCCAAATATTAGCTTTCTATTGGGCCATAATACCCTAAGTAGTGGGTCATCTCACCCGGACAATCCGGGATAGATGGCTCTATGCAAGGGTTGCAATTTATTTGTGTTTTGCAAAATGTATGACATTTTCTGTATTTTCCCATTAAAATACCATTTTATAATGTTTTTACTTTTACAAATATTTTTTTCTGTCTGGATACCACTTAAATTTACAATGTCCTAATTAAAAGAAAAAAAGTGGGTCATCTCTCCCCGACTTACCCTACTTGCAAGTGTAATTTTAGTATAATTTATATTGATCCCAGTAAACACCGGCCGAAACTGTTTCAGTAACATAAATGCAACAAAGGTAACGTTTTTAATATAACCAAAAAAGTTTTGAAAATGTTTCATATTTTGTGTGATTGTTTCTTTTCTTTTGGTTTTCTACTAATCATACGCCTTCAATTCTGTTTTGGCTGTTGGAAATCGAAACTGTTTTGATTCTTTAAAAGCAGTTTTTTTTACGATTTGTTTTTGTTTCAATTTTGTGTAAATAACAAAAATAGTTTAGTTTGAATTTACAGAAAATGAAACAGTTTCGTTTCTTCAAGATCAGTTCTATATAGTTTGCGTTTGTTTCAATTTCTTCAATTTAATTCTGATTTAATTTACAAAAATCGAAACAGTTTTGTTTCTTCAAAAACTGTTTTATGCGGTTTGCTTTTGTTTCAATATTTTGTATTTAATACTGTTTAGACTTACAAAAATCGAAAATGTAACTGTTCTTCAAAAAACAGTTCTTTTTCACTTTTTGCGGTTTGATTTTGTTTCAGTTTTATAAATTTAATCTGTTTCCAATCACAAAAATTTAAAGTGTTTTGTTTTAAAAACAGTTTTTTTTCTTGTTTCGGCTCTACGTAAGTACCTACATAGTTTTATCTATATTTCTAAAATTAAAGTTGTTTAGAATCTTTAAAAACTTTTTAGGTTGTTGCGTTAACTTACTTATGTATTTAATTCTACTTATTAAAAAACAAAACTTTTCATTTGCTTCTTTCAAAATTCTATTTTTATTTTATTGGCGACATAAATATACGAAACACGAAAGACGTGTTGATACTTGAAGTTGAAGTATATTACTTAATCAATTAGAATTTAAATCATGTACTACTATGATTAATAAATACGGTAAGTAATGATAATTATATTAATATGTCATGAGCTATGAACGTTGAACAAAAAATACTGTAAATTCGTGATGACGTTTATGATCAGATTCTCCGACTATCATTTCTTGATATTGAGGAGTTGCACGCATTTAGTATGTTTCGATCATTTTATTTCATTACATTTGTGATGATTTTAAGTTTCATTTTAAACGGAACTGTAATGCTTATTTTGTTTCAATATTGTTTTCGATTCCTAAATTTCGGTTTTGTTCGTTACATCGTTGATATTTGTAACCGTTCATTTTTAAATGAAAATGTACTGTTTATGTTATGTTTTAGTTTAGTTTTGATTTTTTATTAATGAAAACACTTCGGTTTAACTACTATGATTTACTTTCGAATCAGAATATTTGATTATGTTTCAATAACATATTCACTTTACATTTATTACATACATAGAAACAAACTACAGAATTATACTTGCCAATAATAATAATTGTACCTAACTGATAACAAATAAAATAACATGAAATGTCAAACGGTTTAACATGCTTTTACGATATTGTAGGCCTCTTCACGTTATCTTCCCTCTGGCTCCATGCTAAAAACTTCTTTCCCACGGAGAACAAACTAAGCTATCAAAGTAGTAATAAGAATACAGCTTAAAACAAAAATATAAATGTAAACACTATTTTCACTACTTACCGATTTTGCAATTTGGTCTTGCTGCATGTTTATTTTAGTGAAACAAAATATCACAATTATTAAACACTACAGGGTGTGGCGCGAAGAGTTTTGATTAAAAGTAATGGCGGATAGAGTTATGTTAAAAATCTGAAATTACGAAGCTATAGGTTTTCGATGACGCCGAGTTCAAATATAATATTGTCCTTAATGTGGCACTTCCGGTTATACCGGAAGTAGACGTCAACTTTGTTATTTTAAATGGAACCTAGTATTTTTTATTTTATTTTCGGATTCTACATGAAATTTTAGATTAAATTTGTGAACAATGTCCTATACCAAAAATGAAGTATTTTCGAGATATTTCGATTTTTTAAAATTTTGAAAAAATCTAGTCTACATTGAATACCGATATCTCCATTAATTACGAAGCTAGTGACGTGAAATTGTAACTAATAAACAACAAGCGCTTGCCCGTTAACTCCATGTGTCCAACTCATTGATATTTCATACAGAGTGTTTAAAACTTAGCTGCCACCGTGGCCAATTTAAATCATTTATAAGCTGCTTACTTTAAATAGAACACCCTGTATTTTATTACATTTTTCGCTGTATTTTTATGAATCCTTTTCATTAAGCTACGTCTTGTAATTCTGGAAATATGGTCGGGTGTTAGAGAATTAAAAGCAAGTAAGACTCTTTGCATCATATCTTCCTTTGTCGTAACAGGTTTGGAAAATACCTGATTTTTAATGTAACCCCAAATACCAAAATCTAGAGGAGCCAAATCAGGAGAGCGAGCTGGCCAACGAAACGGACCTTGATTGGCAATCCATCTATCATCAAACATGTCGTAAAGATGGTCAGCAACACGCCCAAAGTTATGAGGAGGTGCTCCATCTTGCTGATACCAAGCTGAAGTCGCCTCTCCATTTCTTAAAGTATGTAACGCGGGTCGTATGACTTCTTCTAAAATGTCGCAATATCTTTCACCGTTTAAATTTTCATCATAAAATTTTATTGCTAAAATTTTATCGTCTTTTATTGCACAAAAAACATTAAAACTCCAACTATCTTGGAAAGAACGTTCTTTAATAACATGTGGATTTTCATTAGACCAAAAATGGGAATTATGTCGATTAAATAATCCATTTTTGCTAAACTTTGCTTCTTTTATGAAGTTTTCATCCTCTTGGGTCTTCATTAAAAACCATTCACAGAATTGCACCCTTCGAGGAGGATCATCTAATTTTAAGTGCTGCACCAAATGATACGAAAATGGTTTCCATTTGTGTTTTTTAAAATGCGATGAATTGTTCTCGTCGACAAAGTAAGATCTCTTTCACAATCTCTAATAGAGGCATTTGGAGAGGCCGTAAAATAACCCAAAACATTAATTTCGTTTATGTCATTGTCCACTAGTGGTTTATTTTTATTAATTTGTGTCTTAAATTGACCAAACTGACGGCAGTTTTTAAGCAATCTTCTTACAATATCACCAGTTGCATTTGGTCGATTTGGATATCTTTCTGCAAAAACACGACAAGTCCTTTCAACAATTCTATTACACTCGCCGTAAATAATAATAAGATTTAGGAAATCATCATTAGTAAACCCTACATTTGCCATTATTTACTATGAAATACAAACTGGTAAAGAAAACTGTCAAAACAACATAAACATTAACGTTCTAACTATCAAATCTTTGACAGCCATGGCCTACCCTTTACTAATGTTGAAATAATCAAGTGTTGTTATGTTTTAACAAAGATAATGAAATATCTCAAAACTGGTTGGATTTAGGTATAGGGAATACTAATACCAAACGAATTGGCTTAAAAAATACAGCGAAAAATGTAATAAAATACAGGGTGTTCTATTTAAAGTAAGCAGCTTATAAATGATTTAAATTGGCCACGGTGGCAGCTAAGTTTTAAACACTCTGTATGAAATATCAATGAGTTGGACACATGGAGTTAACGGGCAAGCGCTTGTTGTTTATTAGTTACAATTTCACGTCACTAGCTTCGTAATTAATGGAGATATCGGTATTCAATGTAGACTAGATTTTTTCAAAATTTTTAAAAAAATCGAAATATCTCGAAAATACTTCATTTTTGGTATAGGACATTGTTCACAAATTTAATCTAAAATTTCATGTAGAATCCGAAAATAAAATAAAAAATACTAGGTTCCATTTAAAATAACAAAGTTGACGTCTACTTCCGGTATAACCGGAAGTGCCACATTAAGGACAATATTATATTTGAACTCGGCGTCATCGAAAACCTATAGCTTCGTAATTTCAGATTTTTAACATAACTCTATCCGCCATTACTTTTAATCAAAACTCTTCGCGCCACACCCTGTATATTCATTTAAAAAGAACGGTTACAAATATCAGCGATGTAACGAAACAAAACCTAAATTCAGAATCGAAACAAATATTGAAACAAAAACATACTACGTTCCGTTTAAATGAAACTTAAAAATCATCACAAATGTAATGAAATAAAATGATCGAAACTGTGATCGACAATTATTATCACCTACAAGTTGAACTTAGGAATTGAAATGCAAACGAAACACATGAAATTCATGTTACGAAATTGTGCTTCAAAATAAGATTAATTTTGTGTTTACTGGGATGAACTATTTAAGTATTTGTAATCGGGGTTCAATTTATACAGTATTGTTTCATTTTTCCTAAACTTCGAATTCACTTTGTGATTTGTTACATTGTAATATGGAAGTATTACTCCGCCAAACATAACGCCAAACTTCTCTACTTGATGACGGCACATGAATTCACAAGGACCAACGTAAGTAAAACGTCTATAATATTTTCAAAATAAAAATTCTAATAAAAAAATGTAAATAGGAATTAGAATTTCGACGGAATAAAACAAGATTCCATTTTACTATTGTTTTATTATCATAATTGTATTTGTTTAAATGTTTATGCGCCTAAATATATACTACACGTAGTAAATTGCAAAATGAGCAATAGTGTGGCTATAGGCGTGCTTTCTGTCAATTAGACACCGATTACGACGGCTTTTATGTGATGTCGTTGTGTTGTACACAAGCCTACGTCAATGGCTGTAATGTGTAAGTTGTGGCGCGACAAGTAGTAATGCTTTACATTAATTTGTTTTTGAATGGGAAAGTTAAATATTTAAAGTTAGGAAGCGTATAATTAATGTCCATTGATAATACGCTTATATGGCGCTAGGTTTATGGTTTTTAAAAAAAATAAAATAAAACAAATAGGCGTGAAATAAGTAGCGAGGATTCGCACCAAAACAGATTAGTTGTTTTTCTAGCTACTGTGGGCTACAACGTACCAAGATAATCTCTAGCAGATAGAGGGTAAAAGCCTTGTACTAAACCAATCGCGCGGTTGAACAAACGCGCAAGTTTGTTGCGATCGTGCATTTATAAGTAGAATAAGGAAAGCAATTTACGAAACATGGTTCGTCGGGTCCAAACACGGCTCTTTGTTGTTAACCTGTCCGTATCACGTCATACGGTTAGTTACCGTTTTGCGGCACCCAATCACGGGAATTGTGGACAAACAGTGGTACTGTCTCGCATATGCACATCGTTAGTGATAAATTAAAGTAGATTTAAGTGTTGAATTAAATTTAGTGCCAAAAATGGCATTAAGTCCAGGACGAATCGAGTAAACAAGTGGTAAGGGTGGATCAAGACTCGGAAACGGATTTGCAGCTTTGTTCGACAGTGTCTTTAAACCGGATTCGGAAAAGACTTGTACAAGTTCCTTGGAGCATGTGAAAACTTCCCGACTCTTTTTTCAACCCTCCTTCGACAGGATCAAAACTACAAACCGTCCAAATCCATTCTCGAGGGAAAACTCGGTAGATTCGGCTTTCGGGTCATCAAAGTGGGGGCGGTGGCATTCAGGAACCGGCGCCACCGCTGTCAACACCGTGCCTTTACAACATCATCGTGCCCATAGTTCAACCTGGGCGTCTTTACAACAGACATAGCAGTAGGACAACCAGCCCCAAGTCATCATCACATAAAGCAACGCTCATACGACGTGGCTAGTAAGTCGTCCGAGGACAGTACTCCCTTCCCCCTGGTTGGGAACAAGCTCGCACCCCCCGAAGGACAGGTGTATCACCCTCAGTGAGTATCTCCGTCTACCTATATTCTTCGCTGTTTTTCGTCCGGCTTATTATCGCCTCACTTTCTATTCGGGAAACGTGGGCCGACATTACATTATTCCTTCGTCGTCCCGGTAAATAAAGCACCTGTACGCGCCAAACAGGCTCTTCGTTAACACCTTCCCCCAGCGCGGGTACTCTTCCGCTGCCACCAACGGTTAACCACCTATTAAAGGTCGACTAATACTCAATAAGATTTCGTCGCTAAATCGATTCCAATTAATGAAAAAACTCGCGCGCGTTTACATTTGAAAATTGCGGCAACAAGAAAAAGTGCAACGAAACGGACACGCACTACGGACCATCCGGGTTTATTATGGTGCCGCGAAAGTGCGAAAAATTTACATACAACCATAAGTCAAATTCGGAAAATTTCCTATTTGAAATTACTAACACTTTGTATATATTTCTTTGAAAAACTAAAAATCTAAATTTAGATCGAGCATCGTAAACGCTCATCCAAGTAATTCATAACGCGGAGTCACGTGTGTATTTTTGTAAAAAGTCGCAGTCCGATACACCACCATTACTTCATTGAAGTATAGAAAATGACCTTAATTTTCTTTTTACCGTGGTTGGTTTGGCGCCATGAGTCAGTCGTTTATTTAGTTTATAGAATGGGATATTTTTAGATTTTGTAATTGTAGTCAATTAACGTTAGATGCAAACGTAATTGGTCTCCAAAAAAACTTTACTTATTCTTTTAAATTTTGCTTGTTTAATTGAGACCTTTTGTCGTATAAACGCAAAACGTCCGTTTCTGTTTGCGACACCAAAAATTAGTGCCCTGGTGGCCGGTGGCGTATTATTCACATTTTCCCAGGACGATTATTGTACCTACAATTTTTTTGGGGGTACTTAATCTTTACTGGCGCCTTCATTAATATACGCAATCGCTGACTAATCCTTATCACTTGAAATAGCTAACCGTGGAATTTCCTTTAAATTTTGCCAAACAATATTCCGGGTTTGTGAGAACCTAGGAACGTCTTATCTGTTTTCTCCCTCGTAACTGGAAATAAACTTCCGTTGTCGAATCCACCCTCTCTACCACTTCCTTCGCATCTTTCTCACTTTGCTGTGCTGTTTTGAACGTTACCAAATGTTTGGACAAACGCGTTGAAGATGTATGTTGGAATTCTTAAGAGCGTGCAAACGAACGGAGTGGGCAAATATTGATGAAATTACTTAAAAAAGGCGAAAGGGGAAATGTAAGGCATGGGACAATGAAACTAGAACCATGCGTAAATAAACAGAAATTCAAAACGGTGTGGAACTGACGATGTCTTAAAAGAGCGGGGGTTCTATGTAGTAAAAGAAACTGGATGTAAGGACGTGAAGATAAAAAACAGGGCCACGATCGGATCATAACTGAGCTATAAAATAATAACTAAAGTGTAATGCGAACGAGAAAAGGCCCGTTTGAGTGCATTGCGGCGGAAACTAGAATAGGGTAAATTGCATACTAATTTCTGTTTTCAGTTTTTTTTAACTGCTTACCGTGACTCTTCTATAATTTTAAAATATGTATAAAAAACCCATGAGAAGTTAGCAATAGATTCCAGCCCTACTACCATTAAGTTGCATTATATGTGAGCATAATGTTTTCACAGGTTATGACATACTTTCCTGGCTTCATAAAGGTGTTCGAATCTACATTAAATTGTACTTCTTTAATGTGTAATTAAATATATTTTAAAAGCAATGACAATATTGGTGAACACATATAGCAGCAGTAGTTTTCCAAAATTTTGACAAAAAGATGTCGATAAAATGTTCAATTTTTTTTAATGCAATGCATTCTACAATAAATCTTCTAAACCGATTAACAAAAATTGAGATGTACAGGGTGTCCTGTTTTCGACACTTTGCAGGGTATCTCCGTTGGTGATTGCAGTTTTGGAGTCTGTTGGGGTTTGCGCGAACCCAGGCCACTTTTTGTAAAGCAAACGGATGGCGCAGACAGATTTATCATCGCTCTCTGCTTTTTGAAAATACAGAGTGAAGGTTGAAAAGTGTGCATTTTCAGACAACCCTCTGTAATTCAGTGTGATCTGATAAGTTATCGACTAGGTAAAAAACGGAATCTTACACATTTTTTTAATGCAGAACCCAGTGACGTGCTTAGTTTTTTTCTCTAGGTGTCCCCATTTTTGAGAATGCAGCTACTAAAGTTAGGATTTTGTAAATGGGACACCCTGTATGTCAATTTGTATTTACATTCCACTCATCAAGAACTTCTAGAAATGAATAATAGTCGGCACTTGTTCCCAATCGAAGGTTAGGAATCTCCTTTTTTTTTTAAATAAGCCTAGTAAACTAAAATGGCCAAACAGATTGATTTTTATTAAACTTATAGTAAAAACCAATAACCAATAACGCGTATATATATTTATAAGTCACCCCATAATAATTTTAAATGCCTTGAACAAAATTTCGTAAAGAGCCACATTTTGCATTAGGAAAATGGCAAATCTATTTTGAACAACACCTATAAATATATATATACGCGTTATTGGTTATTGGTTTTTACTATAAGTTTAATAATAAAATAAATCTGTTTATGGTTTTAGTTTCTAGGCTTATTTAAAAAAAAAGGAGATTCTAACCTTCGATTGTGAACAAAGTGCCGACTATTATACATTTCTGAAAGCTCTTAATGAGTGGAATGTAAATACAAATTGACATACAGGGTGTCCCATTTAAAAATCCTAACTTTTGGTAACATTCTCAAAAATGGGGACACCTAGTAAAAAACTAAGCACGTCACTGGATTCTGCATTAAAAATGTGTAATGATTTCTGTTTTTACCTAGTCGATAACTTATCAGATACCTGGAATTACAGAGGGTGTCTGAAAATGCACACTTTTCAACTTCACTCTGTATTTCAAAAAACGAAGAGAGCGCGATGATAAATCTGTCTGCGCCATCGTTTGTTTTACAAAAAAAGTGGACACAGGTTCAGCGAAAACCCCAAAACTCGAACTGCAATAATGAAATCGGAGACATTCCCGTCAAAGTGTTCGAAAACAGACACCCTGTACATATCTTCCAGCTTTGTTTTAAAGATAGTTAACACTGTAAGATACGACATTGCGCGCACATATATACACACATGTAATATTATAAGATATTGTCAATTTAAAAAAGGCAAATTTATTTTACCGCTTAAATACTTAACTGGATTTATTGCTACTACCACTGTGAATTAATAAAAAAGTGCTCTAAATTTTTATCGCGTTATCAAAAATTTAAAAAACTGTATGTATATGTGCCCCCGATGTCGGTTGTCGGAATTATTTGTTTATTTAAAAGAAACTAGAAATATGCAGATCCTATTTTTTTTGCAAATTAACTTGGCAGAAATTGTTCTTAGAATACATGCATTAAAAAAAAATTGTATCCATATATGTGCCCGCAATGTCGTATTCTGTATTGTTAAAAATTAACTACAGATTTGCACATCCCAATTTTCTGCAAATTAACTTAGAATTTGTTTTAAAATACATTGTATTTAGAAAAAAATTGTAAATTTTTATGGACATATTTATTAAAATTGAAAAAAAAATGTATGTATATGTGGCACGCATGTCGTGTTCTGTATTGTTGAATTTTATTTAAAAAATAAATTAGAAATATGCTCATTCCAATTTTTAAATTAATCAGTTTAGAATTTATTGTAGAATTTATTGCATTAAAAAAAATTGAAAATTTTTATCCATATGTTTGTCAAATTCTCTTTTTCTGCATTTCTTTATTAATTTCCCCAAAATAAACTCATTCCGATTGTCTGTTAATCAGTTTAGAATTTATTCTAGAATACATTGCCATTAAAAAAATTGAAAATTTGTATCGACATGTTTGCCAAATCCTGAAAAAACTACTTGTGTATGTATATGCAGGGAAATATCGTTTTTTGCATTGTTTATTTATTTTTTTAAAAATAAACTCACCCCATTAAAAAATTTTTATCGACATGTTTGTCAAATTTGAAAACTGCGTGTGTATGCGCAAGAAAGTCAAGCTCTGCGTTAAGTTATGGTTTATTTAAATAAACTAGAAATATGCACATTCCAATTTTTTTTGTTAATCAGTTTAGAATTTATTGTAGAATATATAGCCTTAAAAAAAATTGAAATTTTTTATGATATGTTTGTCAAATTTAAAAAAAAACATTTGTGTATGTACTGGAAATGTCGTTTTCTGCATTGCAATTTTCTTGTTAATCAGTTTAGAATTTATTGTAGAATACATTGCAAATTAAAAATATAAAATTTTATCGACAAATTTTGAAAAATTACGTGTATGTGCGGGTAATGCTTCTGTTTAATGCATTGTTTATTTATTTAAAATAAACCAGAGGATATACATTATCCAAATTTCGTTAATTACAGCTTGAATTTATTTTATAATAAGTATTGGTATTAAAAAAATTCAACTTTTTATTGACCTCTTTGTCAAATTTTGAAAAACATTGTCGGAATGTGTCTCGCAATGTTGTTATTGCTTTACATATTTAACTAATTAAAGAAGTACAATTTAATGTAGATCTCGAACGCAACAAGAGAACTGAGAAAAATATGTCATAACTCAGAAAACAGTTCGCTCACTTGTATGCAAGTTCATGTAGAAGGGCTGGAAATCTATTTTTCATGAAAATTTACTGTTAACTTCTCGTGGGTTGTGTTTCGTAATATCTATAAAAACGGAGAAGTCAGGGAATTTCTAATTGGTCAGGGAAAATAGTAAAGCCATTTTATTTCTTTTAATTTGTCGCCGCTTTGGGGAGAATTTAGTTTTTCAAGAAGAGCTTACTACAGAAACAACAAGTTGTCCAGTGCGTTAAAAATTTCCTTTAGGCCGAGTTAATAGCAGAAAAGGGACTTGTCGCACGAGACTTTCCGTAATGTTGTTATTAATCGTAACTTCTTGCTTAAGCATTGTTTCCTTGACGTACACAGTCACCTTTGCTAATCATAAAAGCTTAAAATTTAGCACTTCACATACAACTTAGAAATCAAGTGGTTTTGACTCTCATACTCATGGTAGCGCACGTTTTGACGCTGTTACACGTTTATTATATTTATCGAGCTTCCCTGCGCACAAAACGTTTGTTTTTCTGTCATAGGATACGTTAAAAATTTTAGTCTCTCTTTAAGTCATAAAGCTTAAAATTTGTTTTATATCTTAGAAATATTCCTTTTAAGACGTGAAAAGGAAATGATTTTTTTGGACTTGTTACCTTTTTCATTAAGCCAATTGAATATATTTTTTTTCTTCAGACGAATAGCCTTAAAAATTGTAGTTTCTTTTGATCATATAAAGCTTTTTTAAAATTTGTAATGTATCTTACAAATATTCTTTTTAACTCATGAATAAGAAACGGTTTTTTTTTGACTTTGGTCATTTTTCAGTAAGCCAATTGAATAGATTTTTTTCTGTCATAAGAATACTTAAAAAATTTTAGTTTCTTTGATCGTAAATCTTTAAAATTTGTTCTGTAGCTAAGCATTATTCCATTTAACTCATGAAAGGATGGTCATTTTTGGGAATAAGCCCACGACGTACAAGTAATTAGATTTTTTTCTGTTGTAGGAATACCGAGAGGAATACTTTAAAAATTTAAATCATTGATCATAAATCTTTAAAATTTGTACTGTATCCTAGAAATATTCCTTTTGGGTTATGAAAAAGAGACGTTTTTTTTTGACTTGACACTTTTTTCAGTAAGCCAACGATCAACAAGTAAATAGGTTTTTTAGGGCATACCTTAAAATTTTAATTCTATTGATCAAAAAGCTTTAAAATTTGTACTGTACCTTAGAAATATTACTTTTAACTCATGATAAAAAAACGATTTTTTTGAACTTTTCAATACATTTTTCCTGTCATATACGAATACCTTAAAATTTTCATTTCTTTCATCATAAAGCTTTAAAATCTGTACTATATCTTAGAAATATTCCTTTAACTCATGGACATAAACAAGTTTTTTTTTTCTGTTAGAATTACCTTTAATACTTAATTTTAATTTCTTTGATCATAAAGTATTATAATTTGTATTATATCTTAGAAATATTCTTTTTAATTTATGAAAACGAAGCGGTTTTTTGGACTTGGTCATTTTTTCGGTAAGCGCACGATAAACAAGTAAATAGATTTTTTTTTGTTATAGAATACTTTAAATATTTTAATTCCATTCATCAAAAGAGCTTGAAAATTTGTACTATTTCTTTGAAAATTGTTTTAACTCATTAAAAAGAAATAAACCTCGATAAAACAAGTGGAATGATTTTTTGTGTTAACAAAAGGAATAGGAATACTTTTAAAAATTTTAGTTTCTTTTGATCATGAAGCTTTAAAATTAGTACTATATCCTTTAAACTTGTTAAAAATATGTTGATGTTAATAAATACCTATACACTAAAAATATGAAAACCCAAAGTTTGCTCGGCGGGTAGAATTGATACGGCTTCAAAGTGATTATCGCATTTTGGAGCTTGAAAATGACGTTTTTCCTTTTATCCTTCAAAAATCACAAAATCCGACGAAGAACTTCACAACTTTTTAAGTGATTGGTTGTTTAAGATAATTCAAAAAAGCAACCATTGCCCTTTCTTCTCAAGTTGTCAAGGACGATGCAATATTATCTTGTTTAACATTAAAAATGTATATTATTATTACTACATTAAAACATTGTTCTGTTCAGTTAATAAATCAGTTCTTATGCTTCTATCTATAATTTTCTAATTTTTGCGCAACCATTCCAAGCAAATTAATATACAAGTTTTTAAGGAACTAAAAATATTTAGACATAACTGTGTGTTTGACATAACTGGAACTGGATTTGGCACTGTTTAGTGTCTTCAGTCGTAGCAGAGAAAATACTGCCCCGCACTATTTTTTTAAATAGCGTCTAGTAAGAATTATTGAAAATTTTCTAAAGCAAGAGGTTCTCAATTACTGCCCCTGCAAATAAAAAACTACGACTGTCAAACCTCAGCTGGCTACTAACGGGGTCAAATATCTCATAGTTTTGGCTAATTTGGTCTGGTTCTCAAATTTCTGTCAATTTTGTACATTTGTGGAAAATTGCTTCACTGAATTCTCATGATCCATTCAGTCAATCTTATTAGTTCAAAACTTTTCGCATCAATCAGAAAATTAGAAAATTATTTTTCTTTATCCGCCGACATTTTAACATTCCGACGTTTAAACACGCGACATAAATCACATAAACACGAACAGATACACATTTGACAACTCAACCATAATGTCGAGCGCATCAGTCGCCACAGCTTCTAACTTGACCTCAAATTAACATTCTAATCTTTCACCTGTTGTTTGCACAGAATGCCCAACTTGGACGCAACGCTCATTTGCTGATACTTAGATACATCGCCTACTTTGTTCTTTGGACACATCGCTTACCGGCGCTTAAACGTCTGATTACTGAAGTCTGTTACATTATCTAACCTTGAGACATTACTCACTTCATTTTGGTTTTTAGACACTATATGAATGTGCCTAAGTTGGGCGTTGTGTCCAATAATCAAAATGGGCGATGGGTGTAATTTGGATGTTGTGTTTAAAAATCAAAGTAAGGGGCGATATGTCCAAATTTGGCATTGCGTAAAGTTAGATATCGTGATATACTTCCGTAATCTGATGTTTGCATCGGTGGGCAATATGTCCAAATAAAAAAGCATCCCAAGTTGGGCGTTGCGTCCAAATAAAAAAGGCGATGTGTCTGAGTTGGGTGTTGCGTCAAAATATGGAGGTGGGCGATGTGTCCAAGTTAGGCGTTGTGTTCATTGACGAAGTGGACGATACGTCCAAGTTGTGTTCAAAATAGCAGCCGCACTTGCCAAAAAATTGGGGGTTGCGCCTGTACCTAGTCACGTTTGATGTTTAGTCCAATTTTGAAATAACTATATTCCTTCGTGGCGGTGCTTATGATTAGGGTGTTTCTGATCTACACTTGAGTTCGACGTTATGGTCAAGTTTGACATTGTGATCAATGCTCTTAGTGGACGCAATCGACTTCCTTATTTATAAAATGAGCGTCGTTTGACCTTCGTTTTGACATTATGGCCAAAATCGAAATTTGACGTTGTGGTCAAAATTAGAAGTTTGACATTGTGGTTAGTGAGACGATATGGCCAATTGATGCATTTGACGTTATAGTCAAAATTTCTAATTTGACATTGTGACCTATTCACATTGTCGGCTAGACCCTATTTTTTGATCACTTGTAAAAACTGATACTTATTTATAATATCTACTTTGACTCTAAACTTATCGTGTATACAATTTCAATAAATATGTCACATTGAATTTTATATATTTGTCAATTTCAATCTCCTCTAATATTTAGGTCGGTAAAGTACCCCCACTTTGTGCCAATTGAAAAACAACTGATGACGATTTAACACTAATTTATACTCAAAAAATTAGAATTGTATCCATATAGATTCATTGTAATACTGGTTTTTAGAAAGTAGGGGTGCTAGCTTGAGCTCCACCTAGCACTCCCACTATGTCAAAATCAAGCCGACTTCCTTACCTAATTATTCTATCGACTAGAGGCTATTCACCTTGAATTAAGCTCTAATTTGTACCAACGATGGTTTTTCCATAATCTCCATAATTAGTTAATAATCCATTTTTTATATAATTTCGGTGCGCATTTTAACGGTTTCAAAACCCTTTGTCAAAATTTGAAAAAACGGCGGATATATGTGCGCGCAATGTCGCTTTCTTTTATTGTTTATTTAATTAAAATAATTATGCACATCTCAATTTTTGCAAATCAACTTAGAGTATATTGTAAATACATTTCGTTAAAAAAAAATAGTAAATTTTTATAGACAGTTCGTCTAAATTTGAAAAAAAAAACTGCGTATATATGTGCGCAATGGCGTTTTCTGGAATTGTTTATTTATTTAATATTATAACTACAGTGATGCACATCCCATTTTTTGCAAATCAAATTAGAAGTTATTGTAGATAGTTTGCGTAAATTTTTATCAACATCTTTGTAAAAATTTGAAAAAACTGCTGGTATACGTACGCGCAATGGAGTTTTCTGTAATCTTTATTTAATTAAAAATAAACTGAGATATGCAGATCCCAATTTTGGTAAATAAACTTAGTATTTATTGAAAAATACAATGCGTTAAAAGAAATTGTAAATTTTTATCAACATCTTTGCAAAAATTTTAATAAACTGCAAGCGTTGCGCGCAATGGCATGTTCTGTTTGTTTATTCATTTAATAATAAACTCAGTTATGCACATCTCAATTTTTGCAAATAATATAATTTAGGCACATATAATTCGTTAACATTAAATACACAAAAATATCACAATTCGGTTAATAGTATATGATGAAACAAGAGCTTTTAAATTTATTATTATTATTACAGTTTTTAATGTCTAGCGGTAGTCTATTAAATTATCAAATTAGAATTTATTGTAGATACATTGTGTTAAAAATACCCATGTGAAGTTAGCCATAAATCCAGCCAATAAAATCAAATATTAGCATTTTTATTGTTTGATATGTTTATAATTATAAAAAACTATTTATTGTTGAATTTGGCCTAAAAAATTGATCCACACCAACACGTTCAAATTCACCTCCTGAACGTCCACTACGTATGTACTTAATGTAGCGTTTATCCATCACTTTGAGATCAAATATTTTCGTTTAAAAAATATTAGCATTTTTATTCTTTGATATGTTGTTCATATCATAATTATAAAAATTATTTATTTTTGAATTTGCCTAAAATGGATCCACGCCAACATGTTCAATTTCACCTCGAACATACTTCTAAGAATGTCGCGCGTAGCCTTAACTTTGAAATCAAATATATTTTTGTTTTAAAGAATATTAGCATTTTTATTCTTTGATATGTTGTTTATAATTATAAAAACTATTTATTACTAAATTTGCATAATAATTAATCCACGCCAACATTATAAAAGGAGCTCTTAAAGTTCGATTGGGGTAAGTGTACTTTGCAAATTTGTTTAAACAATTTTTTTACAAACAAATGTTAAAATGAGAATTGTTTGTGTGGATTAATTGTTGTTTTAGTAGTTATAAACATTTAACTCAATATAGATAATATTTACATAGCGTTACAGAAAAATTAATTTTTATGGCTGGATTTATGGCTAACTTCACATGGGAAAAAATTATCGACATTTTGTCAAATTTGATAAAACTGCGGGTATATGTGCGCACAATGTCGTTTTCTGTATTGTTCATTTACTTAAAAATAAACTAGGGTTATGAACATCTCAATTTTCTGCAAATCAACTTAGAATTTATTGAAAAATACAGCGTTAAAAATTTTTTAACTTTTATCAACATCTTTGTAAAAATTTAAAAAAACAGCGGGCGTATGTGCGCGGAATGTTGTTTTCCTATTCTTTATTTAATTAAAAATAAACTAAGGGGCCGGTTTTATAGATTAAGTTTAAACCGTAGATTACTTAAACTTTAGTTTAATTTTTTAGGGATAATTGTTGTCACAATTGTATCCTTAGAAAATAAATCATAGTTAACTTTAAACGGAGATTGTACAACTGGCACATAGAATTTAGTGAAACAATAGAATTGAGAAAATATATGTCATAAGCTGTGAAAACATTGAAAACAGCTCACTCACTTATAACGCAACTTAATGTAGTACAGCTGGAATCTATCACTGAACCTGAGTTGAGAGTTTTTTTTAAAATGCTTACAAAAATTGATTATAATTTATTTAGCGACCATCGTGGGGATAAATTAGTTCTAAATTCAATAGATAAGATTATGTCTACTTTGTTTTTATTTGCGAATTTTGCTAAAGACCGTTAAAATGCGTACCGAAATTATATTAAAAAAATTGATTATTAACTAATTATTGAGATTATGGGAAAACCATCGTGGGTACAAATTAGTGCTTAATTCAAGGTGTTTAGTTGTGTTGTTGAAATTTGATTTTGACATGGTGGGGTGCTAGCTTGTTTAAAAATTTAAAATGGGTACAAATTAGTGGTAAATTGTCGTTTTTATTTTCAATTTGCACAAAATGTACATGTGATTAAATTGTCGGATGCTTATTTGTCACCATGATTATCTGTCTGTGTGCTTAAAGTGTCGGCAGGTTTAAATATCGGTTTGAAAATGTTGTGTTTACATGTACGTCCTATGTTTTACGGTGAAGTTATTAGTGTCATATAACCGATATTTTCATATATTTTCAATTTACTTAAGTGATTTAACATGTGCTTTATTATGAAAAGCCTCGTATTTCACAAAAAGGGTACGAGCAGGTAAAGTTCGGTATCTTTTCTTGTACGTTCACGCTACGCTTTGCCGTCAATGGATGAATCCAAAAACAGCTTTTTTGTCATCATTTCAAGAGCACATTTTCGTAATTCCATCTGCAACAACGTTCCCAAAAACAAGCGAGAAAGGAGTGACCTTAACCTAATAAACATATCAGTCTCTCATGTACCTACGTTCTAGAATACTGATAAGATAATCCATTGATTCTAATAATTTAATCGCATAGTGAATTGAGTTTCGAAAGTTTATTACTCATATGAATTTGTTATCGTGCTGATATGATTCGACTTAATCTAAACATGCTATTTGGTTGTTATTGTAAACACAGTTAGGTAACATAAATAAAGACATTGAAACAGTAAATACGGAGTGCATTCAATTTTGCAATGGGAGAATCTGTTATCTGTAGGTGATTTTTATATTGCCCGTCTTTTGTTCGGAACGCAAGATGATTATGCCTTTTTTGTAAATAAAAGGGTCCATCAAAACATAACACTGTTTCGGCTTGTGTCACCATCACTGTACCTTGAAATATTATATTCTGAATCATAGTAATCTTCTGTCAATAAACGTTCTTCAAGAACATGGTGTTTCTAATTAGTAATAGTAATTAGTGTTGAGGCAGAACCCTAACAAGATGAATCAGTTTTCTTCGAAAAATTATCAACGATGACGATATTTTGCTTCGAGCAAAAAATGTAAGTAGGGCTCATAATTTAAATTTACTCTTGGTTCTAACAGGGCGAATTTTAATATTTCTTTGGGGATTAAAATAAAGGTTTTGCGCTGTTAATGTAAATTGTTGATTTCTTTTATCTCCATATTAAATTTGCTGTATCACATAAAAATTAATAAACCGCGACTCGAATGTGATGTAATGAAGTAGTGTGTCTGCACCGTATATAGCTCGATGTAGATAATATCAACGCTTTTATAATGAACAAAAAAATTATGCAACGAAAGTATCGTATTTTACAGTTTCTAACTGCAACGGTATACGTGCACGGTGCATTGGTGGACTTCCTTCTGCTTTTTGTACAATTATTGGTTATTTGAAATCCGTTGTTACGTCATGGTCATTCGTGACTACATCATCTTCTTAGTACTTCTTTAGCCGCTTCTCCACGATTATACATTGACTTGCCTGTCACGTATTATGTGAACGTCCTTCTTTTTAATGTCATAGATTTTTAGTATTAATTTGTCCTTTTCTAATATGTGCGGAAATTAAAGGTCAAACATGTGTTACTTTCACATTCTTAATTAACTTTGAAAGGCAATTAGACGATTCTGTTTAAAAAAAGTTTCCAAATTGTAATTTGCGTTCGACACTAAAAACCCTTTATTTGTTTACAGTTTTTTGATATTTAGTAAACGCGATATAAACTGTAGGATAATTCGCTTCAATTGACTACTTAATAAATATTCATTGTCGATTTAGTTATTTACTTAGTACATTAAGGAAATGTGACGTCATTGAGCAATTAGAGAAAGGATTGTCTCGCGTCTATTATATTTTTTCGAAAAAGGATAGGCGCACGAAGAAAAACCTTTTTCATGCAATAGTGTTCAGCTTCTTAGTGTCCGATATGGACCGCACCAAAGGTTACACCCATGTTTTCTTCATTATTATAAGGCATTCTTGTCTACACCTCAAACGTTTTGAATAACTTTCACAAATTGCGATATCAAAAACTTTATCACGAGCTTCAAAAGTACAAATTCCGATAAACTATGGGAAAAGTTTTTTTACTTCCTGATCACCTTCCATTGTTCGTCCGAATACAATAGCTCAAAATGATCAATGCCGGCACACTCGTCTCGTATTTTTATACCGACTGTTGCATCGGCGTCATTATTTTTTGATGCAGGAAGTACATACTGGAACTTAATAATAATAATAGTAATTAGCCGATTCCATAACCTTACCAAGTAACACCGGAAATATTCGTAAGCGTTGCATTAATAAGGACATCTCGGGAAATTGCGAGAACCGTTCTCGGGATATCGTTTAACTATTCAAGGTTGAAGTGTTTTTGAAAACACTTTTTCTTTAGAATCAAAATTTTGTCCAAAATGCGCCCCATTGGTCTACTTATTATCCATGTGAAGTTACTCACAAATCCATCCACAAGAATGTGTCGCATGTTTTGACGCCCATATGTTATTTATTGTAGTTTCCTCTATGTGTTGTTAAATTTGCACAAAAATTAATCCACGCCAACATGTTCGAAAAACATTTTTTCAATGCAGGCTGATAGAGCTAACTTTAAAGTGAAATTATATCAATTTACAAAAAACTAAATTTTTATTTTATCATATGTTATTTATTGTAGTTCTCTCTATTTGTTGTCAAATTTGCACAAAAGTTAATCCACGCAATCATGAAAAAAAATAACTGTGTAATGCAAGCCGTGGATGCGAACTATGCAGGCTGATGGAGCTAACTTTAAAGCGAAATAATTTAATTTAAAAAAACACTACATTTTTATTTTGCCATAAATTATTTATTGTAGTTCCCTCTATTTGTTGTCAAATTTGCACAAAAATTAATCCACGCCATCATGTGAAAAAATAACTTTTTAATGCAAGCCGTAAATGAGAACTATGCAGGCTGATGGAGCTAACTTTAAAATAGAAATAATTTAATTTAAAAAAAAACTACATTTTGATTTTGCCATATGTTATTTATTGTAATTCCCTCTATTTGTTGTCAAATTTGCACAAAAATTAATCCACGCCATCATGTGAAAAAATAACGTTTTAATGCAAGTTGTGGATGCGAACTATGCAGGCTGATGGAGCTAACTTTAAAGTGAAATAATTTAATTTAAAAAAACTAAATTTTTATTTTGCCATATATTATTTATTGTACTTCCCTCTATTTGTTGTTAAATTTCACAAAAATTAATCCACGCCAACGTTATGTGAAAAAACTGACTTTTAAATCAAGTCGTGGATCCGAGTTATAAAGCTGATTGAGCTAACTTTAAAGTGAAATATTTTAATTTGAAAAAATACAACATTTTATTTTGCGATATGTTATTTATTAGTTTCCTCCATTTGTTGTAAAACTTGCACAAACATTAATCCACACTAACATTAAAAAAACATTTTTAGTGCAAGCGGTGAATGCAGGCTGATGCAGCTAACTTAAAGTGAAATAATTCAATTTTAAAAATCACTACATTTTTATTTTGCGTATGTTATATATTGTACTTTCTCTATGTGTTGTTAAATTTGTATTGTGCAACGGGCAGATGCGGCCTATGCAGGCTGATAGAGCTAACTTCAAAGTGAAATAATTTAATTAAAAAAAAAATTACATTTTTGTTTTTGATATATTATTTATTGTAGTTTCTCTATTTGTTGTCAAATTTGCACATAAATTAATCCACGCCAACATGTGAAAAAATAACTTTTTAATGCAAGCCTTAAGCAGAACTATGCAGGCTGATGGAGCTAACTTTAAAATGAAATAATTTAATTAAAGAAAAACACTACATTTTATTTTGCCGTATGTTATTTATTGTAGTGTTGTCAAATTTGCACAAAAATTAATCCACGCCATCATGTGAAAAATAACTTTTTAGTGCAAGCTGTGGATGCGGACTATGCAGGCTGATGGAGCTAACTTTAAAGTGAAATAATTTAATTAAAAAAAACTACATTTAATTTTGCCATATATTATTTATTGTACTTCCCTCTATTTGTTGTCAAATTTGCACAAAAATTAATCCACGCCATCATGTGAAAAAATAACTTTTTAATTCAAGCCGTAAATGAGCACTATGCAGGCTGATGAGCTAACTTTAAAATGAAATAATTTAATTAAAAAAAAAACACCACATTTTTATTTTGCCGTATGTTATTTATTGTAGTTCCCTCTATTTGTTGTCAAATTTGCACAAAAATTAATCCACACTAACATATTCAAAAATTAATCCACACACACATGAAAAAATTGCTTTGTAATGCAAGCCGTGGATGCGAACTGTGCATGCTGGTGAAGCTAACTTTAAAGTGAAATAATTTAATTTAAAAAAACACTATTTTATTTTGCGATATGTTATATATTGTAATTTCCTCTATGTGTTGTTAAATTTGCACAAAAATTAATCCATGCTAACATGTCAAAACACATTTTTTGTTCAAGCGGTGAATGCGGGCTGTATGCAGGCTGATGGAGGTAACTCTAAAAGTGAAATATTTCAATTTAAAAGAAACACATACATTTTTATTTTGCGACATGTTATTTTGTATTTTTATTTGAGTGACAAAAAATATTACTAACATAAAATAACTCGTGACCCGAAATGAACTTAATCGTTTTATACTATATTATAACCGTTGAGGATGTGATTCCAGTTTTCCATTTTTTGTCTCATGTTTTATTTACATTTATGTTCTTCTTGTTCTGATTCGATGATTCGTGTCCTTTTCGATTTGATACGGGCACCAATAGTGACCCACTTTAAGAAAAAAAAAATCTTTCTTTTTCTGGGATGCCTGCAAGTCCTATAATTTGGCACAGATAAATGGACGATACGTCGTTTTCTATGGCAATAAACTTTTGTTTGTGTTATCCGTGCTTTTACATCCACCAACTACTATTTTTCTCTAGACAAGATTTCTTGAGCAATCCACAAATATATGAATATAGAGGTGTTTCGTTTCCCCACTTTGAATTCTGCTGAAGAAAAGTGCCTTCGTTCAACTGATTAAAAAAAATACTTCCGCTAACATTTCTTCATTTTCTGTCGGTGCTTTATCCTACTCAGATACATTAGATTCTTGATACGAAGCATATTCTACGGTATCATTTGAGGATGAATTAGGTGTAATTTTTTCTTCTGTGTTCGTTCCTCTACTTCATTGTTTTCTTGTTCTCGTGCTATTTTCTATCCTATTTGCGTCTCTCTTCATCTTTATTTTTAACCTTCTTTCTTATAATATTCTATCATCTTAGGCCACGTCAGCACAGCAGTCAGTATTTCTCTATTTGTTTTGTCTGTGATGTTGGAGGTTCTGGCCGAAGCAAGGCCGAACACAGAAACTGCGATTCTGAAGTAGTTGGAACTGCACTCTGAACTTCATTGGGGTCTCAACTTGGGTTCTGTTTTTGGGTTCTGCTGATACGTTCAAATATTGGACTGAAGTCCACATGTTCGGAGCTAGAAATAGTTTGCTATATGATTCTAATGGAATGATTTTAAACAAATACAACACATTTTTCAACAACAGGAGGATTGGAATTCTTGTCAATTTTTCGGGTTTCTGGATTGCAATTGTTTCTTTTACCTTTGAGGAAGCATATATAATGTTAACAAGATAAATCCTTAGGTACATAAAAGAAACTTTTTCCACTTATCCTTCATTTTTTCGATATTAGTCAGTTTTCTTTGCGAATTTCTTTTTCCAAAATGGAAAAAAAATAATTATCTTCTTTCACTAACATTCTTTCTTCAGTTTCTTGATAATTGATCTTCATAGCTGCAGAATTCATACCAGGTGAATTTTTAGAGTGTGAAAAACTGCAAACATCCAGTGGTTGAAGAAGATGTGTAGAATTTGGATATAACGGTACCAAGTTCAATATTGTTGCTAAGTCACAACTGACTAAGTGCGGAAAGACATATTAGAGTGCGAATGTTCATCAAGAAAAAAAAAATAATGATTATTAGTTCCTATTGTTGGAATCAAGTTGAAACTTCTAATGTAATCAGTATGCAATTTGCAGATTGAATCTGCAGACTTACGCCGGATTTAGATAGTATTCGCTTTATTATTTTCTTTAGTTTTCGGTGCTTATATTTATCTTGAAACACCAGCCTTGAAAGGTCCATAAAACAATGATTGCAAAACCTCAAGAAATTCAAGAAGAACCTATGTGATTTAATTCTGAATGCGACTGCTTAACATCCATCGCAGCAAAGGCAAGAAAAAGTGGTGACATACTTTTCCTTTCAAACGTTCAATACGGGCTTTATTCGTGCGATCGTAAAGAATTATCGCCTTAAGAACATAATGGCATAAGAATCTTGGATTTGCTCGATACCTATTAAAAACTGTGCTTAAACATTTGTTTTTTTTTATATTTTTTAGCTGCGCTGACCATGAGTAATGTCGGCAACCTTATATACTGCCAGAATTTTTTGGGGTCATGTGGTCTGTCGAACGATCACGGGAATTTAACAGATGGATTACTCTTTCAATCTGGTGTTTAGACTTTTCCACAAAAAGCAGGTGGTCAGTAGACCCAGATATCCCGTCCAGAAATACTTAAGGAAGTGACACAATCAAGAAGTGGTATTCGCTTCAGACGAGAAGTAGCAAGGGCAGGCATTTTTTTCCGAAGACCAACAATACCGGATTACTTCCTTCCCACTTCTTTAAAAACTGGATAACCTGGTTACCAGAGTTTCGGAGTTTTTCCACCGGCGACGAAAGAATCGAACTACTTATTCTGAAGAAAGCTGCGATTTGTCAGCCGAAAGGTTAGACAAACCATCGACCGGGTGAAAAAACAGAAGCACTTCATCTTATATGAAGAACAACCTCGAAAGTCTCTTTTTCATAAGATGCTAGTTTTCTGAAAATATTCGTTGATTTTTAATATTTTCTACTTAAACCAAAAGTGGAAGGTAAAAACGAAATAAGAAAGCAGGTAGAAGAAATGTTTGAAACAAAGATGGATGGAGATTTGGAAATATGAAGCAATAAAATTGCTAGAGGATTTTATATGGGAACTTCAATTTGCATAAAGGGATAAAGGATAAGGGCAAAATGACGAATAATTACTGGGATAAGAAAGGAGTAGGAGAAAGAAGATTTGATAGGATAAATGAGACAAAGGAGCAATCAAAACGATAGTAAAGACAGAGGAAGGGAAGAAAATTGAAATAGGAACGGTATAAGGGAAAGAAATGGAGAAGACTAAGACAATGCTAAATAAAATGATCAAAAAGGAGAGGAAGAAAAAATTATTATAGGAAGGGATTTGTGCAAGAATTGGGGAGGGAATTGAAGATAAAAGAAAAAGAGGGGCAATATTAAAACAGACATATGGAGGAAGGAGAAAAAGGAGAGTTAACTTTCATAGGGAAGGGAGGATTCGTAATTGCAAAAGCGAATAGTAAAGAGGATATAGAATTTATGAGGATAGGAGAAAAGGGAGAAAAGAAAATATGTATGGAGGAAAGTATGGAAGATATATCGAAAAATGGAAGAAGAACAAGAAGCAGTCGGAGAGGTAGAAGAGGAGTTAAGGATAAGGAGTATAATAGAGAAAATGGAGAAGGAAACGAAAGAAAAGTTTTAAAATAGGATTGGGTGGAAAAAAAAAATGAGAAAAGGAAGAAGAAAATGGAAAAAGGAAAAATAGTATTTAAAAACGTATGCGAGAAGAGAAAGATAGAGAAGAGGATCGAACAGAAGATAATACAAATCAGGAATGAAGAACAAGCATGGAAGTTTGTGAATAGGAGAAGAATAACAGGAAAAAGGGAAGGACGTTAAAATAGACGGAGAAAAATAGGAGAAAACCACATGATAAATACGCTACAAGGAAAAGAAGAGAAACACATAATACATATAGAAAGAATAGAAGAAAAAGAAATAAGAGGAGGAGGAAAAAAGAAGAGTTGTAACGAAGCTTTAAGAAAATTGAAGATGCCGCAGGAGCTGATGGAACACAGGGAGGAGGAAAGTATACGCTATATTTATAGGCATAAAACCAGCTTTGGCAGAGTGGATAGAAGACTATGGAAGATGATGAGAAGGATGGGATCAGTGAAGTCTTAATAGGAGCATTAGAAGAGATATACAAAGTAACAAAATGCAGAATAAAAGTGAAGGGAAGCTAGAGAAGGTGTTTTGACGGAGAAAGGGCTGAAACAAGGATGTCCGATAAACCCAATATTATTCTCTGTATATAAAAGACTCTAGAGGAACTGCGCAAATATCAAAGGATGGAAGAAGATATGCAGAAGTTCATAAATACGACAAATAGATATTTGAAAAAAACTGATAGTAAATGTAGGAAAATAAAAATAATGATATTTAAGAAGCAAAATGGAAGAGAGAGGGAGAAAAAGTGGTGGTTTCATCGATAAGGTGATAGTAAGGACAATGACAAATAAAGGAATGTGTTTTGGGAAAGATGCAAAAAGGAAGAAATTTGGGGTGAAAAGAATGGGAAGAGCTGCAAAGGATAGAGGGAAGATATTGGAGATGGACGCTTGGTTTGAAGAGAGAGAGAGAGAGAGACCTGGATATTAATAATAGAGGAAAAATGAAACTGAAGAAAATGACACATATTATAGAAGTGGAGTTACGTTGGAGAAGTACTAGGTGAGGTTCAGGAGAGAAGAAAGAAGGATGAAAGAAGAAATGACGAAGAGGGACAAAGATAATCAGATACAAGAAAGAAGAATGAGTATCAGGGAAGGAAGATACAATATGGGATACGTGGATAGTGACAATAATTCCAAGGCACTTAACAGGGGGGATGAGAGTACAACAACAAAGGTTGATAGTTAAATTTAGACTAGCGGTAGACTAGGAAGAAAGATTAAATGTAGAATGTGTGGAAATGATTGGGGAAAATATTAAACACTCAAGAGAAGATTGTGTAGAATTAAGGAAGGACGGAATGAGAAGAGAAAGTTTACTAGGAGAGAGAAAGGAGGTGGTATAAAGTGGATGAAAGTATACAAGAAGAAGGAAAAATGGTTAGGGAAAGGTCAGAAGAATAATGACAGTATAGTAAATTATCTCTTTCAATTACACCGTGAGTTTTATTTATTTAAGTTTCTTTTTATTGTGTGGTCGAATTCATTGTTAATTTTAAAGAACAAATATAATTTTGATTGATATTTTAG
Source organism: Abscondita cerata (assembly GCA_030710515.1). Taxonomy (NCBI): domain Eukaryota; kingdom Metazoa; phylum Arthropoda; class Insecta; order Coleoptera; family Lampyridae; genus Abscondita; species Abscondita cerata. The sequence continues at coordinate 149,831 of JALBCR010002918.1, forward strand.
ATCAAAATAGGAAAAAAAGTGCGGAAGACTGGAATTTAAATTTACATAAAATAAAAAAGTTACGTTTTAGAATAAAATAAGCCAAACAAAAGATAAAGATAATAAAGTTTCCCTCATAACTTTTTTTGTCTAATCAATATTCGTCGGGACAAAACGATGTTACTCGCGCACGCTTACTTGAAGTTTTAATGAGTTTTAAAACGAGTTGAAAATATTGGTCACAATGAGAAAATGCAGATTGCGTTTTAGAAAAAAAATGTTTAAACAGAAGTTATAGACAATAATTTTTCTCTCATAACTTTTTGTATAATTGATATTGGTGGAATATTGCTAAAACAATTAGTGTCACGTGTTGGTCATATCTCAGTAATTATATAGTTTAATTGAATTACAAACAACTTTGATTTGAAGCAAACATGTATAAAATGAATATCTTTCTAATATTCGTAAAACTGTGAAGGTTTACGGCATTTTAACTTGACAGATTAAAAAACCTAATCATATAATGCGCTATTATAAATAAAACTCATTTACTAACTTTCATAGAAATCGGACCGAAAGAAAATAGTTCAAATGAAAGGTACAGATAATCAAATTTCTACAACTTCTATTAACTACCGATGCGAGGATGATTGAATGATTACATCGTACAGAAATCTAGTTGTAGTCAGTAGATTGCTTAATTTTTTATGTTTCAAAATAATTGATTTAGTATGAAAGCGATAGTACTAAATAAGTAAAATTCACCAAACAGTAAGCGGGTGTTGTCCACTAGAGTTTTGAACGACTTTTCTTTATACACCCTTAAGATTTTTTTTTATGGGGTGTTTCAACTTTTTCAAGTATTATGTGAATAATTGACTTAAATTTGGTGCATATGTTTAGGACCACGCGCTCTTTAATAAAATATTGTTCGAACCAATACTGAAAAAAGTAATGGATAGTAGCAGATCTGCTGAAGAACAACATTTTTCCTCTAAAATCCCTTTTTTTCTAATTAATGCCAAGACTCGTCGCGACGGTCCTATTTATATCCATCAATTCTAACATTCTCATTGGCATTTGATCAAAGTGCAAGACACCAGCGTTGGTTTTGATTTGATTTCGAAAAGGTACAGGTGGCGTAACTTCAAAACATTCGCCCGGGGTCAGAACTGTTTAAAGTTTCTTTTTTATAGGTATACGGTTTCTCATTTTTATGGTATTAGGTATTAAGGCTAGAACCTGTTCTACTTTTTGAGGTAAATTCGAAGGGCAAAACAGTTTTCGATTAGCTTTTTTAATTTTGATTTAGTCTAAATTGAAAAATTTTATGTTTGAAGAGCGGCCAGAATTTTAATTTTTGAATTTTAAACAACTATTTCTAATAGATTTTTTGACGTAGAATTGAATGAATTTGTTTTTGATATGACGATTAGTTTTTGAGATATAGAGCAAACTTAAAACTTAAATAAAAACCTTAGTTGGCTGTGATTAAAAGCTATTTGTTTGCGCTTTCCAAAAATTTAAACTTTATCTATTTATTTTCATAAATAAAGAAGTGATAGCCATTTTTACTCCACATCTTATGAAATCGAAAATTTTAACACTCCTTTTTTTTTCACTTTTTCCGACGAATTAGAGTTATAATGAAGAAACAAAATTATGTCCCCGGCCGTCCGTCCGTCCGTATGTAAGCAAGTATATAGAAAACCACCGTCCGATTTTATGAAACTTTGTACAAGGACCTTATTTATAATTCCGAAGATCTGATTAGTTTTTGGGTATAATCTATGTAGCCAAAAGGGCCGTTAACCTATTAATTGATTTTTGAAATATTTAGAAAAATATTTATTTACACAATTTTCTTTCAAATAAAATGTTTATAATTTAATTATACACATTTTTTGTTTAAATTATTTTTTTATTCCAATATGGTATTACTGAGATATAACTATATATAACACGTGACCAATATCAATTTTACAAAAAGTTGAGGGAGAAAAGTTGTTGGAAATTCTATTGTCTATAGCTTTGTTTGAAAACATTTTTTCCTAAACGCAATTTTATTTTTGCTTATCGGGGCGATGTGGAGTTCTGCGGTAAACGCTTGTTTTATATGTGTACTTCTACTTACCAAAGAAACAATAAAAAATGTTTAAATGAAAAATCCTTTTCTCAGATCGTATTTCATTTTTTTAAAAAAGCTCGCTGTCCTCGGTTCGCCTCACTGTAGGGGACATTTGCACTTTAAATGCAAAATAAATGGGTGCAAACATAAGTTTTTTTCGTTGTCAGTAGACCTAAAAAATTACGTCCTTTCACGTTTCGATGCAATCTACCATGTAGATCAATATACCCAAGTTCTGATTTTTTACTTTATATATTTATTTTCATAAATAGAGAAGCCATTTTAGAGTTATGCGACGGTTTCCAAACCGAAAATTTTAACATTCTTTGTTTCCACTTTTTCCGACGAATTAGAGTTAGTATATGATAATATAATAATGAAGAAAAAAAATTTTATGTCCGATGGACGGTCGGCCGTCCGTCCGTATGTACACAAGATTCCAAGAAAACCAGCTGTCCGATTTTTATAGAAAGTGTACAAAGACCTTATTTATAATTACGAAGATCTGATTAGATTTGGGCATAATATATCTAACCAAAACGGTCTTTAACCTACACACATTTTCGAATTTTAAAATATTTATAAAAATATTCATTTACACATTTTTGTTTCAAATAAAGTTGTTTATAATTTAATTATACACAACTTTTGTTTAAACTATTTTTGATCCGATAAGTTATATACTGAGATATAACAATCACGTGACACTAATTATTGTAACAATATCTCCACCAATATCAATTTTTACAAAAAAAGTTGTTGGAAATTCTATTGTCTATAACTTTTGTTTGAACCATTTTTCTAAAACGCAATTTTATTTTCGCTAGTATTACGATGAGACGTAAAATTATAGGTGGACATGGAAGTAAAACTGCAAACAGATGACGAATACGTAACTATAATTCAATGAAAAATAACAATCGTAAAGTAAAGAAAACAGTGAATAAATAGCAAAACAGAAGCATGTTTAGTCAAATAATAGAAACATAAGAGAACAATTGTATAGAAACAATAGAAATAGGTTCCTCCATACTTAGACATCTGGGCAATTCTAAAATTATTAAAATTGTTTTTATTATCGGGACAATGAAACGGCAAATGTCGGTACTTGTCAAAGTTATTAGTCGCCACTACCTGAACTCTTGCTGATAACGGTGTACGTAAATTAGGTCCCGACAGGTAATAAACAAAATAGTTTAATTAAAAGTCCTTTTAACAATAAATAAAATTGGGTTCTAACAACTCGTGACTACCTGAACAAGCAACTTTCTATTTTGTTGTGATCGGGGGTAAACGATGCTGGTTGGTAGGTTACAGTTATTACAATTTCTTTCTTTAAAAGAATTACATTCATAATAACAATTTATATTTTTAGATTTAGGTACTTATAGTATTTTAATTTTTAATTTAAATTTAACCGGGATCGAATTTACATGATATTTTTGAACGTCCATTTACTCGAGACCCAATTTACGTATACCGCTGATAAAAATGGAACGCGTATAACGAAGACAACATTACTTTTCATACAAAATTATTGTGGATCGATTGCTACTTTATTTATTGATCAATTTTATTCAAATTTTTTGCCTAGGTACATCACAATAAAAGCTATATGTTGACTTTCGATTTTTGGTATTTTGATTCTTAATGAAGATTAATTATAATAATAATTATTATAACGCAATTTGTCATTCGACGAGAGTTTTTTTTGCGAGAACACTTTATTCTCATTGACATATACAGTGAGTTGAATGACAAACATGTAATAAGTCAAATCCACTAAAACAACAGTCAAACAGTGATAAAGTTCCGAGTGCTTCTACGACCCTTTAAATCTTCAAACCTGGGAGCAATTACTCCCTCGGTAGCTACGCCACTGGTCTCAACCTAAATTTGAAATTACTTTAGTTGATCCTTTATACAAGAGCGCTGATTTTTAATTTCAAAAATTTTGCATTTAATTGTATAAATAAATAAATGGATTTTAGACTCACGCAGCTTGGTGTCGTCCGATTTTGACTCGACTATATGCTACTTTTTCCGATTTCATATTCGGGCTCTGTATTGCAATACCTACGTATCTACACTTACAAATATACTAAAAAACCTAATCTGAGTATACCGACAGATAATTAAAGTTTTTTTTTTGTAATTTGTTTTTAAATTGCGTACACTCAGATTAGATTTACTTTTGTTTGGTTAAAAAAAGTTTTTGTTTTGGACCTGCTCAGTAGAATTCTATATGATACTGACGGGAAAATGAAAAACATTTAAATTTCACACACTAAATATTTATGAGTTTTTTTTAGATTCAAGGATGACAAGAGTAAGAAGAGGTAAGATTACATTGGCGTTTTTAGATTTAAACTGCCATAGACACCGTGTAATTCTATTCAATTGCTCCAATTTATATGTTTTGTTCAGATAAAAGTTAAAGCCGATATAAAATTCGACAGATTGTACAAGTTCTTGTTTTGTTTCGTTTTATTTCAAACGCTAAAAGTATGAAACTTTTACAGAACTTGAAGCACCAAAACGTTTTCGTTTTGTTTCCGTTCATCAAAATGATGATTTGTAATTTGACTTCGGGCTCGAACATTTGGCCAAAAATCTTGTTACGGAATATCCTCAAAAGAAATTATGTTTCGCCGAAGTCTAAATCGATTTTGATTAAGGTTTCTGAGAAAAGTCGATCACTTGGTTCACATATTTTTTTATTCTATTAATAAAATATATACACGCAAATTGAGCTTTTGTAATGGAGAAGTTTTCGATTGCCAATATTATTCTTAGGAGATGAGAACGTTTCGTAATATTCTTCGAACTGTTTGCGAAAGAATTATTATCTAAAGGACCCAGAGTGTGTAGGTAGATTTTAAGAACTCAATTGTCAGTTGGAGGGCTTTGGAACGAGTACACCTCGATGTGCGTGGTTCAGGTTTTAAATAAATTACAGCAATTAAGATTTAGTTCTTTTAGCGAAGGACCTTTTTGCAAAGAATATTAAATATAATCCGACGTTGGGAAAAATGGACCTTGCAGAATTTTGTTTTGCATGTGTCATTAAGTTTATATACACCTGCTTTGTAAACTTTGAGGTAAAGACAAAATATTTTGGCAAGATGGGCCCCGTGCTTCCACATAGAAGTAATTAGTCGCCGAGACGCGTATTTTTAGATTTTAAATTCTAGGCGCCTAAGTCGGCCATCGAACTTTATATCTGAATACATTCACAAATTAAAGAACAATCTGTTATAAAATTAAAATACATAATCCCATTTTTTTCGGTAGAAGTTGTTTTCTGCTTTTTTCAATTCCATCAAAGCGCCGACGCGCAAAAAATTTTTCGCGTAATTGTAAAGTCATTTTGACTATGCGCTTTTGCGCTATCATCTAAAGTCCCTTTAGTCGTAGTAAGTTTATTAATAATAGCAGACTGTGTCTCCGAAGTGTCTGGAATAAAATTAACTGCGGATCGAAATAAATCTCCGAGCTTCTTACCCATATAGAAGAGGTCGAATTTTTGTTTTTCAAAAAAAATCAAATTATTTAGTCCATGGGGACGATTTCGAATCTCATACTTTTTGTTTTTGGTTTGAAATCCTTTCCTTCTGCGTAAAAAATCGTTTGATTTCTATACAACAAAGAATAGTTTATCTTATTGGCGGTGATTCAAAAAAATTCTGATTGTGGAGCTGACGGAGTTTCTTCTAAGATTTATTCCATTTTGGTTTCGTCAATATTTGCCATTGTTTGTAATAAACGAGTTGTAATTTTCTCACCATACACGTAATTACATCTAAGTGAATTCATTTATTTAAATAAATTCTTCCCACCTGTTTTCACTAATTTGACCATTCTTTTTTTTTTTTTTAATATTAATTCTCTCATACAGGGTCAAGGTGTTTAGTTATACATATTTGCAATTTTTGTATTTTATTGCAGTCTGTTTTTTCGCAAAATGTCAGCAAGAAACAACGCGTATTCTAACGGGACCACGCATATCTTTGCAGACATAGTGTCACATTGTTTTGTTAAGGTATTATTCTCTCGAAGCTAATGTTACATATCTCGTGATGTAAATGGATATTGTAATATTCTGTGAATGAAAAATCCACGACCGCTCTATGTTCAGTTTTGATTTACATCCTTATGATTCAATCATAATTGTCGTTCGTTCACATTTTATCGCCCACGATGTCTAAAGCGTAATGCAAATTCGCCTCAGCTGTGTTACAGTTTTCTCTTGTTAGATAATTCGTAAAGTAGTAGTTCCAAAGTAAATAAATATTATAAAGTTATAAACATTGCAAGGGTCTACATGAAAATAAGTAGTACCCTATCCTTGTTAGTTGGTAACAGATTTATTTACTACCTTATTTAAAACATCATTTTCAAGTACCTACATCCTTAAAACCTTTAAAATATTATGATAATCATAATAGTTTATGTACTTAAATATGGTATTTTAACATCGAAACCGAGGTAGTAAATAAATCTTTTACCACCAACAAGTATAGGGTGTAACTACTTATTTGCACCTACAAAGTAAATAATTCACGTACAATCCTGTCTTTGTGCAAAGCACTTCAAACTTTATAAATAAAAGATGCGATAACTGGCGACGTCTACTCTAAACATTACCTTATCATTTCGAACCATTAAGTTTCTATAAATCAATTGTTCCAACCAATAAATAAATTTAATTGCACAATTTTCCGATTTTAATTACAAAATGAGCACGATAACGAAAATTTTGTACTTATTTTTAATTTAATTGCAGAAATCCGCTCCATTTATGTATAAATACCCTTTTGTGTAAATATTGAAAGTAATTTTGGCATTTTGTGGGTGTAAAACGTACATAGAAGAATAGTTAGCATATAATTGGGAGTTTATAAATTGCATAATGAAATATCTAAAATGTTTGTGTTAAGATTGGATGGGTGGTGTATACTATATACGTAACGTTTTTCTTTAGGGACAATTCAATTCTAATAATAAATTAATTGTTAAGACCTTAAGTATTTAAAAGATACGTAAACGTTCTCTAGTAGATATATTTAATGTTCTGACATAAGACATCAATATTTATAAAACCGAATTGGCTTTAAAAACTAAATTTATAAATAACTTCGGATTCATTTTAAGAATGTACTATTGAATGAACGTTTAATCTGCGTATAAGCCGTGATTAATGTAGCAAATTGTAAAAAATTCTAAATAAAAATGCTGCAGTAAATTTAGACAAGGAAAAACATTAAACGTACTCAAAAATAATCCGTTTTTAAAAAGGAGGCTAGCGATTCAACGACGTAGTTATTTGTTTGAAAATTCGAAGAAGCAGGTGGCGTTCGCTTTCTTTTCTCCATCAGGTTTTTATTTCAAAATTCGAACAAATAGTTTTGGGTCATTTATAAATATTTTTCTTTGTGGTCCATTATAAACAATATGCAACTGCAATTTTATTGTTTTTAAACTCTTAAAACTTAACGACCGTTTATTAACGTGCCGATTTCTTTGCTCGTTATCGTCTACTTAACGGCAGCAATTCCGTCACGTAATTTTCACATTCGTGTATAATTTTATTATCAATTGTTGTTTTTATTTATTTGTAAATATTCGACCCCCAAGATATTGTTGCGGGTTCACCTTATTATAAGGCTGCAACATTAAACTTAATTACTTCGGTGTTTCTTATATAAACGCGTTAGTCATACTCGAATCGATTTTTCGTATACGTAGAACTTATTAGAATAAGAATGTAAAATACCTTCCTTCGCAATCGATCGTGGATTAGTCCACCTTCTAAGTAATGAAGACTTTTTCGAAGCTTTACTCGATTTTCTTCTTGCAGTCATTTAACACGCACAACAACATGGGAAGATCCAAGAAAGTCTTTGGCGGTTCAAGCCGCAGCTCAGCAACATCAAAGTGCAGAACAGTTGCTGACGTCACATCAAGTATCACAGACCCAAAGTCCGACACAGAGTCCAGCATGTACAGGTCTGTAAAAGGATTTTCGGCCAAATTATAACAAATAATTATTCATTTAGCAAAAGGAAACACGGACGTCGATTTAGGACCTTTACCCGATGGATGGGAACAAGCCCAAACCCCAGAGGGAGAGGGTTGCTTTATAAACCACCAATCTCGTACCACGTCGTGGTTCAACCTCGAATACGTAAGTACTCTCGGAGTCAGCGAGGAACTAAAACTAAATGGACCTTTTCTCCAGCACAACATTTGCAGAGAGCGCCTGGTGGTGCAAGTATACTTCAGCAACCGTGGCAGCATACGAACGCGTTGTCACCTCAATCTTCTCCGGCCAAACAGCAACAGCTTCGCTTACAGCTCTTGCAACTCGAACGTGAGCGTTTGAAACAGAGGCAACAAGAAATTAGACGTCAACAGGAACTCATGTTGCGTGGAAGTAATGAATTACCTATGGATCCCTTTTTATCCAGCCTGACTGATCCTCTCGCCAGGAATCAGCTGACAGTGGATTGGGTAATTAAAAAATAAGAATTTTTGTACGCTCGTGAACACCAAGTAGTACATTATTTTATGCACTCACGTTTCGAAGGTTAAAGTACCATTTTTAATCTCGAGGGAATTAAAGTAACATATAGAGTAAACCACAAACTTAAAATTTATATTTATTAACTAATATTCACCACGGTCGTATTAACATTTAAAAAGTGTTTTCATTAAACATTTTTCTTTAACTGCAATTTATTTTTTCATTTTAAAATTTCGTAATTATACCTGGAGTGTATAAAACATTGTGAAAATACAGGACTGAAGTGCGCTCGCTCAGGCGAATTAACTTCGTCCTCAGGATTAATAAGGCACTTTAGTCCCTCGTTACATAACACACTATTTGTGACTAAAAAATGGGTTTTAATTGGCAATGTGCTGCTTCAACTAATTTAACTAAGATTTAATGGGACGGCGAAGAGAAGTTCGTTTACCACATTTAGTTCATGTAGTATTTTCGTACCTGAATACTAAGTGGATTTAATTAAATTATGTTTAGAAATAGTGGCATGGCGGGAGAAGTTAAAAAGAATCGTTGGTACAGGATTTCGTAAAGAAATTCAGTCATAACGAAAAAAATGTGCCTTAAGGAACATGAAGTTACGTACCAAAAAAAATAGAGTGAAAGTAAGAAAATCAAATGAAATAGATGCCGCCAGTCCCATGAACAGGTAGCATCTACCGTGAGAAGGGTTTGAAAAAAATCTAACTCTGATAGAGCCACTAATTAAATGATATCCTCTCATAACAGATGAGAGAAAACTTCACATGTGAGCATGAACGAACCGGAAAGAAGCTCCATATCCAATTAACTTAAATTAAGAGAAGTAATGACAAGTCTGAAAATTAGTTCAACATTCTAGAGACCTTGAGAAACTGCGCAAACTTCCTATTATATTAAAAAGTAAACCAATTTACTCGCTTTCAGAAGTCGGTAACATCAATAGAGGAAATGATAATGTTGGTATTCAAATTTCAGCCCTATTAAAATCATGGTTCGGAACATCTGAAAAAATCTTATACTTCGCTGCATTTTAATCACAATTTTAATGGAAGACAAGTATCCGGTAAAAAGTGTTAGAGTGTTAAGCGGCCACTTCTGTGAATTTCAGAACGGTATTTTTTTGTTACAGGTATGGGTACAATTTTATACCAATGCCTCACACACCAGAAGATTTTTTATCCAACATGGATGATAACATGGATGTTGCAAGCCAAAGCCATACTATGGATACCCCAGACATCTCGTCTTTAAGTGATAATATAGATTCGACCGACGACTTAGTGCCTACATTTAATTGGGCAAGAATTTCCAAATGTGATGTTAGACGACGTTCAGAGTCTGATCAATGCGCCTACTACAAAACCTGATAACGTGCTCATTTGGTTGTAAGTTGACAAGTGCCTGGTATGCTCATTTTTAAATCGCAGCTTGATTAGAAGAAAAATAAGTTACATAGTATTTTAACATTCGTTTTCTATTACAAAAATCCTCGCTTCTTTATTAATTTTATTTATTAGATTGTTTTACGGAAATTGGAAAAGTTTGGAATTATTAATAAAGACGACGAGGTATTACGAATATTGCGATCGTTTCATAATTATTATACCTATGTTTGTGTGGTTTTCACAAATGTTGATATTAAAGTTCTAGTTACGAGTTGTCCACTAATGAAGTTGCAATATTTTTTAACTTTATGCTTTGAAACTGCAATAACATTCTATGTATTAAGTTTTACGTGAAATTTATAGTATGAAGATGGAGGAGGTCTACAGGTGATACTTTAACCTTGTCTTGGCACAAATTTTAAGAAAGTTGTGCAGTGTTACTTTTATAGAAGTTTTCATAGTCTATCCGATTAAAGAAAAACCTCTCACGTCACACTGCCAATATCACTACCTTCGCACTGTATTTTCTTAAACGGTTGCAAACGGGGAAACACTTAGTACTTAATGTCTCTTATACGGCACTTATTCGCCATTCGAAAACATTAAACGGCTGTTAAAAGTGCCTTAGTTTAGTGGAAATCTGGTGTGACAGTAGATGCGTTTAGATACAGTACTCGACATACATATTAAGTATTTTATATATAAAGTATAAATCATAATAATACACGATCTTGTTGAAATTTTGTTTGAAAGTAAGGAAACAAACGCTTAACCGTTCACCTATTATTATCGTATTGAAAAAGCAACGAAGAGATTAAATTTACATACTACTACTACTTATACATATAAGCAAATATTTTTAGAATTTAGTTACAATTAAATTCGTTATGTTGTATTATACTCGATCTTTTCGTCATTTACACGTTTATATACATTTACGAGAGTGCATTAGCGGCGATTATAAAGAAGAAAATAGATTGCACAAGTATCATGGAGAACTGTACTGTGATGTTACAAATTTGAAGGAAATTTACGCAATGTGTTTATTAATACGTTCTTAGTTTTATTTGTAAAAAAGTATTAGGTGCGTTAAGATTGTATTTTGTTATTTTTGCACTCCCTGCTCTGTTATAGTTGTTCGCTATTTTATACAATATCGTGTTAACAGTGTAGGTAAGAGTAATGGTATTCGATTATTGCGCTCATTACTAAACAAATCCATCCATTTTGGTGCCTTTAATTATTAATGTAAATACATGACAATCTTAAGTTTATTTGTAGTTGATAGATATAATAATACTATTTACACTGATGTATAGTGCCTTTCACTTAAAACTAACTTAAAAATAGTCTGTAAGAGCTCTATTGCAGCAGTAAAATTTATTAAAGATGGTTGTACAACGCATCTAAACTAAATTTTACCGAAGCGTATTTATATATTTTCCGAATGCGCGTGGAAAGTTTTTACCAATTTTGTAATTTTGCATTATGTAAATCGTTAAAGAAAGGTGTTGGGGCATAATATTTTTATATATTGTTCATATTTGAAAGTTATTTCGCAAAAATCAAATTTTCGAGTGCCATTAGCTATAAGTTCGATTTGCAATAATGGAGAACAGGGTGATATGTTGAACAAATGTACACATTTCTTTTTTGGATTTGTAACAACTGTTGTAGCATTCATACTTTAAAATAGTGTTATAGTTTGTTATTACTTCGGTTCCTAATTGAAAACCGTTTGCAATTTGAGATTTCAACTAAGTTTTACTTCTTTTAATTGATTATGTACATATACTTCAATACAAACTCTACCATTACTATGTTTTTGTCTGATTTAGTCCAAGCTTCCACACTTGCTGTTCGGAATAAAAACACGTTCTTACACATAATAAAATTTTAATGGTGTCGTTTATATCTATCATAACTGTTTTTTAGATTTTTCGAAAATTGATGTTCTTTTGAATAATTACATGTGAAATTCTAAGAGTACTTTAAGGGAAAGTGAATAACAGTTATGGTGGAAATTGCAACGTATTGTATTTCTATCAAAGTTTTCTTGTCCCAATTTATTGAAATATTTTACGTTTACGAAAATTATTATTACGTCTATAAAGTGTACAAACTCCTAGCACACTTAAAGATCTCGCTTGCTAAGGGAGCATGTAAAAATTCTATAGATTTTCGGCTAAAGCTTGAAGAATGAGTACAATAGCGAATTCAACATGTTTTTGTTTAAAAGTATTAAAGCTCCTTAAAAATTCAATGTGAACAGATTCCCAATAATTTTGGGCCTTCTTATAGGAGTTGAGGAACAATAGGGTCGTCAATGATACACCATGTTCTTAATAGCCGACGTTTCGATTGGCGATGGCCAATCTTTCTCAAGGCAATCTAAGAGTTGGTGACATCAAGGACTCCTCAAGGGAACAATAGGGATCCAGATCGTCAAAAATTCCAAAAAAATTGTTTAATTATGTTGTTCGTGTACTAGTCTTCATGTATGGTTGTTTTGTACACTATTTGTTAATTTATTTTGTATTGTTTTTACATGTTTATCTTATTGACACTTGTCCAAGTAATTTTAACGTAAACCAGTTGGTTTTGAATTTTATTTTAATAATTAAACAATTTTTTGGAATTTTTGACGATCTGGATCTCCTATTGTTCCCTTGAGGAGTCCTTGATGTCACCAACTCTTAGATTGCCTGAGAAAGATTGGCAATCGCCAATCGAAACGTCGGCTACTAAGAACATGGTGTATCATTGACGACCCTATTGTTCCTCAACTCCTATAAGAAGGCCCAAAATCATTGGGAATCTCTCCACAATGTTTTGTTTATTTTATTAAGTGCACATGTATGCTATGCTGATGCATAATAGTCAAGTTAATGGTTATGGTGTTTTGTTCCACACTTTTGCAATATACCATATACATTCAATGGCGGATTTATGTGATTATATACAGGGTGTTTCTGAAAGGCGTGTACACGGCTTTACCATGGCTCAAAATAAACCGTTTGACACCAATTTATCTATAATTCACGATTAGGGCGTCAAACTTTCCAAAAATTTATTGTATATTAAGAATAACTCGAGAACGGTTTGACGGATTTTGGTCCGCTTTCGTATGCTGGTTGTCTGCTCCGAAAACGTTTTTCTGTGTAATGTGGACAAATTTCTGATGTCAGGTAAGTCGTTTCCATATGGGCACTGTCAAATAAATGATAACATTTCAACAATAAGCAACGATACGAAACCAAAATAATTGTGACAAATAAAACGAACAATTTTAAAACATTTTCTCTCTTGTCGAATTGCGCTAATATTATTAGTTCGATCAGAAAAGTAGACTGCTAGTAGGCTATGCGATCATGTCAATCGAAAAAAACCGAATCTAACACACACATTTCTATTTCGCGATTTGAAATGGGCTACACATTGCCGAACAGACTGATATGCTGTTAGTGTTGGGCTTACTAGCAGTCTACTTGAGTTTCTAAGCGTGTGGATGCTCCTTAATTTTTTCTGATCGAACTAATAACATTAGCGCAATTTGACAAGAGAGAAAAACGTTTTGAAATTGTTCGTTTTACTTGTCAGAATTATTTTGGTTTCGTATCGTTGACTATTGTTAAAATATTATCATTTATTTGACAGTGCCCGTATGAAAGCAACATTTCCTGGCATCAGAAATTTGTCCACATTACACAGAAAAACGTTTACGGAAGCAGACAACCAGCATACGAACGCGTAACAAAATCCGTCAAACCGTTCTCGACTTATTCTGAATATACAATATTTGTTTGGAAAGTTTGACGCCCTTATGGTGCACTTTTGGTTATAGTTAAATTGGTGTCAAACGGTCTATTTTGAGCCAGAGAACCTCTGGTAAAGCCATGTACACACCTTTCAGAAACACCCTGTAGAAAGTTAGATTGTTTATCGGTTTGCCGAGGTTTAGGATAAGTGTCACCTGGGCAACTTTTTACTGAAATAGAAAAATTTCTATCCGAACGATGCTATTTAGTTTTATTAACCAGGAAGCCACTTCTTTAGTACACTCCCAGTGATTAGATCAAAAGCTGGGACTTTACAACAGTTTGCTCTTGCGCTCATTGGTTTAACTTCTACGAGAATGAAAGGTTTAATTGGAAGTGACGTGATTTTCTATATCTTAATAATAATTTTTTGTAACCTCTTCTTTTTGGTTATATCTTTTTCTAATTTTTATTCCACGTTCTATTTATACGATGATTGGTTCTTTTCTCCTAGATTTAATCGTCAAAAAACAAGCTACTTATTATTTGTCTAACAATAAATACAATCGACTGATTTAATGACCTTAAACTCTTATTGGTTGATTTTATTTACTATTGGTACTGTAATTATTAGCTTATTGTTTATTTAGCGATTAAAGAATGGAAATCTACTGGTGTAAAATTAAGCAAATATTTTTTCGTTCCCAAGAAAGCCGAATAAAGACGATATCTTACAACAGTTTTGTTGATTTTGATGAAATTTGGTGTTTAGAAAGTTTTTATAAATACAGTGACTGATTAGATTTTGGGATAATCTGAATTTATGCAACAGTTTTCAAGCACCTCTTTATTCAAAACAAAAGTTTGGAATTTAATCATACAGTATTTTTTTGTTCAATAATGAATTGTCGAGATACTTGTTTTGACAATATCTTCAAAAATATTAATTATACAAAAGTTAAATGAAAGTTGTTTTAAATTCCAGTGTTTACAAGTTTTACTTCTGCATTTGTTTTCTAGAACTCGTCGTTTCCTATTTCATTTTATAGAGCTAGTTAGGTGAACAATATCTACGAATATTGATTCACAGAAAAAGTTACTGATAAAGTTGTTTTTAAAAAATAACGTCTTTATAAAACTTTTTTTTTGGTTAGTTTTTTACGGCCCATTTTTTTTTAATTTTTCGTGCTAAAAAAGTGTACCAACAAAAATTGTGCCGTGATTTCTTTGTAAAATGAATTTGAACTATCTAGTCATGACTCGATCAAGCTATACAGGTTGATTGTAAATTCAGGGCCACTTGATTTACTCTTTTATTATCCATGATAGACAAAAAGTTTACCTATTAAGAAAAGTTTTACAAGTATACAAGATGAGTATTTGAAATATTTGAAATAAACAGCTTATAAATATCTCTAACCAATAACAAAAGAAAAAATAACTATTCTGACTGTTGTGCACATTAGTTTTCACAGCCTTCTATGATTAATTGTACCAATCGAAAGCATCTCTGTAGATTTTGAATAATGAATATTTATATTAATTAGTAACTTTAGCACTATACTTGTGCTATAGTTTTTTAAAGAGAATTTAGCAAAGAATCACTTTAGCCTAAAAAATACTACATGATTCATTAAAAAAAATAAAGTTGATATCATTTCTGCTTAAACCGGACGTCAGCCATTTTGTGCAGTGTTTAGAAAATACTTGTAAAACTTTTCTTAACATCCTCACTGCCATCTTAATTGTGTGATCATCCGTAAAGAGCCGACCGACTTATATGCATACAAATCGGGTTATTTCAGTATAAAATTATCAGATGATCTATTCTTAACATGACTTGGACAAAATGGCTGACACGCACATGTTGTGTGATACTAAATAATTGAGTTTTGGATTATATTGTGAATAAAAACAATAACTGAAACAAAATACATATAGTGGTTCACTAAAAGAAATATATTTAAAAAAAAAACATTTATGATTATCAGAGTGCTCTATATAGAATCATAACAAAAGCAAAATATAATACATAAAATCAAAGGATTTGCTTCATAATAACAAATTAGGAAAAGTGCTCTCATTTTAGTAAAAAAATAAAATATTGCTCGTTCATTGTTCGTGCCAGATTCTGAAACATGGCTCCAGACACAACCCCGGATTGCCCGTACAATAGTTGCAGCAATATTTTGTTATCTTCCTTATCTTGTTTTACTTTTGCAAATCTTACAGTCTTTACGTTGAACCTTTGCATCGGATTTAGGAAGTTCCGATGGAAGATGAACAAAGGGCACCTGCAGGTTGTGGAATTATTGTACTCGGCGTTGGCAATAAAAGATCAATGATATTGATTCTAAAATCATGAAAATTGATTCTGTTACCTAAGTATTTATTAAACAAAAACCATAAATTCAACAAAAGCAGTTGTAGAACGTGTATGCCGGCTTTTTTATACCATCTCAAAGTTTTTCGGTCACAAGAATTATATGACAGCATCTGGTCTTTACGATCCACTCCCGATATGTACTTATTATACTCCACAATCGTTTGTGGTTTCAATTCACTTCCCCACGTTTACTCCAGACTTCCACGAGAGTAGAACTGAACTCCGTGCTTATAAATGTCATTTTCCCATTATTATACCATTTGATTCATCACATTTTCAATGACTTCACCCTTGCGTACTTTTTTCTTCATAACTTCTACACAGTTTTTTCGGTCGACTCGGAGAGTGCCGGTACAAAAGTCTTACGTTGAAGTAAAGTTGATGTTAGAGAATGGCTATTATAAAAATTGTCTAGGAACAACGCATGCCCCTTATCCAAATGTAAAACTACATTAGCAGCATAACCAACACCACTTGTTATATCGTTTGCATATGCATAAATCATCAGCTTCATAGTCAGCCCATTAGGTTCTGCCAAGACATCAAACTTTATCCCGTATTTATGCCGTTTGCCAGGCAAGCACTGGCGAAAGCTCAAACTACCCCTCCATGATAACATAGATTTATAAATGGACAGCTCCCTACACGGAGAGTAGACCTGAAAGATACAATCCATAGAGTATCTGTATACTGGTAAAAAAAGTGAACTTACCTCCATTATTTTTCGTTGAAGTAATCCAGAATGGGTCTAATTCTATATAATTTGTCGCCTGGATTAACTTCACCTACTGCAGATTCCTTGCGAAGTGCAAACGTCTCAGAATTAACATGAAACGATTTCGCCCCATAAAATCCGAAAAGCATTTCAAATTGAATAATCGGTGTTTTCATAATAATCCTGTATTCGATTCGTTTCTATTGTTCCCATATGCAGAATAGGTAAGTCCAAAAAAAAACACGCAATTCTTCTGCGGTAGGCGTCTTCCACTCCGATATTCTTGGTTGAACTGAACCATTGGTAAGAAATATCTCCTCAGCATACAAATTGATTGTTCCTAATTAGGTCATAGAATTTATTGCCAACCAGCATGTCGAAATAATTTATCGGATTATTGCCTGCAGGCTGTTTTTTTAAGCTTGAGTTTCCCAGGAAGGGAAGCTGCTGCCAATTTACTAAGGGAGGATTAGTCTATATTATATCACCACTGTCATCTCTTTTCATTTACTTCATATAGTTCATCATCACTCCATGTATTGTCTACACTATCTTCCGAATCCGAAAGAGCTGCATAGGCTAACATTTCTTCATCTGTTAATTTTTTTGGATCTTTGAAAGTTATTCGTTTTTTTTTTTACCAGAAGGGCCTGGCAAATCCCGCTTATCCATATTTACAAACTTCTCAGAAATAGGTATCTAATTTATGTGAGAATTTGAAACCGCGACAATAATTTGTATACAACTTGACTACAAACCGACACAAGATAGGCTGATTTCCAAATGCACATCACACAACATGTGTGACTGGCCTTTGGCAAAGAGTCGCATCACACAAACGCTGCGTGATCGGCAACGAACGTGTTAAACTTTTTGTCTATCATCTAATTATTATAATTTCCTCTAAATCTCTGTCTGTTCATCTTCTCCGTTAAAAAAAAAATGAATACACCATTCGACAGAGGATTTTAAGGAGGTCCGGATGCAAGGGTTTTTGAAACTCTTAACTTAACCCCTGGGGGCTATTGTAGTCTATTTTTGATTATAGTTGCCAATATACTTTGTTTGGTGAATCCAAAGTGCAGTGCCTCTATAATTATAACATAAGGCTTTTTCCATTTTTGTGTATCGCTTTTCTTCATCCTTTTGGGATTTTTTATTTTGCCATACTTCTTTATTATGTTACACATTTGTTCTTGAATGCCCTCCCCTTCGTATTTTATAAACTGCCCAGCTATTCCATTTTTTTTGCGGAGTCTTTTCATTTTTTTTGTTTTACTACTATATTTTTTATCTCTTCTTCTTTGGAATTGAACCAGCTTTCCTTCATTTTGGTCTTTTTTCTCTTTCAACTAATTCATCTACCGTTGTCCGTATAATTTTTCTAGATTTTTCCACTTCTCTTATATTGTGTCCTCACTTTTCTTTTTCTTGCATTTCTCTTTAATTTTCTGTTAGAACCTTTATTCTTGTTTTCTGTTGTAAGAGTTTTCTCGTGTCATAGCTGTTGGCGGTTTTTATTACTTAAATTACGATTAAATAAATAAATAAACAAAATATTATCGTCTACAGGCGGGGCGAAAGCGAACAGGATGGGGCGACAGTACAGAACAGAAAAAATTGGTATAAAGTTCATGAATTACAAAGAAGAGAATTTAACCAAGGCTATTGAAGATGTTAAAAAACGAAAACGTTAAGGCAAGTAGCCGAATGTTACCATTTTACCAAAATCTATCATTTTGTCCACCTGAAAGGCATATCGACTCTGAAACAGGGAGGCAATGTGCCATTTCTTCAGCAGAAGAAGAAATTTTCATCTGTATCCAACATGGATAGAAGGAGGACCAGCGGGAACAATATAATCGGACAAAGTCGGGTTGGTTTGACATGGCAACAGGCAACGCATGACGACTGGTTTGAAAAAATTCTCCTCCCTTACTTCAAAACATTGCCACGAAAAAAGTGTTGATAGGCGATAATTTGAGAAGCCATGTTTCTATATATTTCCTTTTGAGGCTTGCCAGCAAAACAATATTAATTTCGTGTTGTTATAGTAGACCGGGTGACTAATTGAAACGCCTCAGGCGCTCAGTTAGATGCGAAATGCTAAGCCATGTAGGATTAAACTTCTGAGCTAAACAATGCTGGGGATGACCGTGCCGAATTTAGGGGCGCATCTTGAATTCAGGTTTATAATTCGCATATTTTTTTCCTATAGAACATCGTTTTCTGAACAATATTGTCAATTAAAATTTTTCGATCTTATACATTAAGTGGGCAAAAAATTATGATAGAAAAATATTTTGTGTACAATATTTTCAAGTAACATTAAATAAATTCTATTCCAATATGTAACTTACTTAATAAATTTTTTGTTCAAAGAATTTAGTGTATTCTACAATCAATTAGAATTAATTGAATAATATGTCATTATTCTGCATTAATAATACATATACCAACAACAAAATAACTGTTGATGACTCGCACAAAGATTAGTTTTACCAAAGAGTATATAATTCTTTGGTTTTACTATATTAGAATTTAGTAATTTATAATAAATGTAATTCTTTAGACGTAGGTATATTATTTTTTTATAATATTGTATGTATTTTTTCTTGTTTAAATATAACTATAAAGCATAAACCAGCTTGTTATTGATGTAATTTGGTTTAAAAATATTTTCCCCTAAAATTTTCCTCAATACGGCCCATTAAGGAGTGGTTGGAGTTTTCATGGGGTTTTCACTGCAACAAGGGGGATTAAAACAGGTCTGAGTGATGTACAGTATGGCTTGCGTTCCCAATTGGTCGTCGGTCGACTATACCACCAAATTCAACACACTTGCTCAAACCGCTGGACGTTACAATACAGTTTTTTTTATATCAATGATGTTCTTAAGTGTTTCTTTTTTGATATAATTATTTTTTGTCCGGATCCAGCCCAACATATAAGCGAACATAAATTATAATGGAAAATAAAGTCTTGTCCATGTTCACCCCACACATATAGAGTCAATCCGGACAGTATTAAAAAAGAGATACGAAACAGTAAAATTATTTATTTAGAATACACCCACCAACAGCGAACAGACCAATTTAAGATGGGGATTAATACATATCAGACAATACAAAAAGTAGGTACAATATGAAAACACAATCACAATACAACTCATAATTATAGTTCTCCAATAAAACACAACACAGATAAAACACAATGCAATTACAAGCACAATACACAATAAAACAAAAACAAAGATATCTCAGCTGAGAACACAAAGTTTGTATTCCGCCAATAGCGCAGCACGTTTTATTTCAGTCTCAGACGTATTGAAGAGATCCACCTAACACGACAGACTGGAAAAGCATTCGCAGAGTCGATAGAGAGCCGAAAACTTTAGTACATAAGTACGGGGTGTTAGAATAACAAGCGGCCTGTCTCGTTACATGAAATGGTAATCTCTCAAAAAGATCCCGTCAATCAACAAGGGAGTGAACCAATCTATATAAAAAAATAATGCGTCAGACACTTGCCTACGTTTAGCAAGACTGAATACACCAAATCTTTCAAGCAAAAGGGCTTGCGGACAACCTTGCGGTGGACAAACGCCATCAACCAAGAGTCTTGCGCTGTTGAGGTTATATTGTTAATATGCATGATAAAAAAAGGTATGGTCAAAAGTTACCCCAAATCACAGAAACTTTCACTCCTGAGTAGTGGTGTTGTATTACCTGCAATGGAGTATTGAAAAGACATAGGGCACAACCGCGAGTATAGGATACAAATTTGCACTTTCGGATATTCAAATCCAGACAATTTGATAAACACCAGAGCATTAACCGATCAAGGTCTTTCTGCATAACTAAGACATCAGGAGAGAGTGGTGACACGAGAGTACAACTTTATCTCATCAGCGTACAGCTGAATCTTGATCTGAAAATTTTAGTAATAACATTAATAAATATTATAAACAACAAAGGTCCAAGCACGGAGCCTTGAGGAACACCAGACGGAACCTGAAATACAGTAGATCGGAAATCAGAGATCTCAACAAATTGACGACGACTGTGTTAAGATAGCTTGCGAGTAGACGGACCAAATGAAGTGGCAGGCCAAAAGATTCAAGCTTAGATATAAGCAATCGGTGATCAAGACGATCAAATGCCTTACTGAAATCAGTATACACGACGTCGACCTGAAACCCAGAATACAAAGATTCAGCAATATACTGAGATATTGTCATCAGGTTCGTTACAGTCGATCTATCTGACACAAACCCATGTTGAAGCGGCGATACTCAATGAAACACCTACCTAAAAGCAGATCATGAAGACCGAACTCAAATAGCTTAGATAATGCACTTATAATTGCTATGGGTCGATAATTACTTACTTGCGACCTGTCTACGGATTTAAATGTTGGATTTATACATGAGACTTTCCATCTCTCTGGAAAAAGTGATATCCTCAACATTCCGTCAAAAATATGCAACAAAGGTAGTGTGAATGTAAAGGAATGTGTTTAATAAAACTGTCCGGATTCGTCTCGAGTCCCCACCTGATAAACAAAGAACAATTTTTATACTCACCAGATGGGACTCCACCCCATATCTCCATATAGCATTTATATAAATTAATTTACTCTTCGATCAACTAACTAGTGTCACCTGCCGCTCAACCTAGTTGGATCCCAATGACCGGATGGGGACACTTAATAAGACTACCCTCTCCACCTGCATCGTATCATTCACCACACCTGAAGGAACCACGCCATTGTGTCGGGCAACTATGTGCATCAGGGGTGAATGGTTGAGTGATATTCAAACATACCAAAGAACCTTTTTCGTTGCCGGTCACTACTTACTTGCGTCTGCACTATCGGTCTACAAATACCTAAACATTTTGTAAATTATAACAAAATCTAATCTCATGTTTCCATTACTAAAATAAATCTTATTCAATCTGTCAGTCACTTTGACAAAATCTCCATCCTTTTATTTTTTTATTCCAATAAATTTTTCTACAGAAAAGCATTTATTATAAACCAAATATCAATAAAATAAGAACAATAATATATAACAACCAATTAGTTAAAGTGAATAATCAAATAATGAAGAAATTAACAAAAAGAAAACACAAAAAACATATATTTTAACAATTGTTTGCCCGTCTGATTTTTAAGTATATTTGTTCTTTACTCACTTTTGCATTACAATCCTGAATATAATTTTTATTTGTTCCTTCAGTTGGTGCACGAGTAGTAATAATATTAAAATTACTAATATTAATATTCGTACCCTTCCCTTTAACTTCTATGTGGCACATTTTTCTGAAATTGGCGTTAAATGAATTATTTCTTTTTTAATAAGGAAACAAGTACCAAAAATTCTACCTTGATTTCGGCGTAGTATATATTATTCTCTTAAATTCATTCTTGTACCGCTGTTTTTGAGCCTCATTTTCTAAACCTTTCATTACCCCTGCATAAAACATACCTCTTACGTCTCACGTTACTACTCTGATAATTAGTATTTCAGTCCTTTGCTTCTTGATTTTTTATTTCTTTCTAGTAGTTATTCTTGCTCCTTCTCGCTTCTCTGTTTGTAAACCTTTTCTTGCCACTTATCTCTGCCTGTTCTATTTTCCTGTAACTTCTTTTTCCAATTTTTCTTCTTCTGTTTTTTCTCTTTTCATTTAGTAACTTTATATTCTCTATCATTTTTCAATTTTGGTGGTTTGTTCAATTTCTATATTTCTGGTGTTATACTTTTGTTGCTCTTTTGCCTTCCAAATCTTGTTTGTAGCCCTCTTACTTTACTATAACTTTGCTCTAGTTTTCTTTTTCAAATTTTTCGCGTATTTTCTAGCGTCTAACTTTCACTTTAAAGATAAAGATGAAGAAATCCGTAAAGAACTAGACAAAAGTAGAAGAGAAAAAGAACAATTGATCAAGAATTGCGTAACATTAAAAAGACGCAGAAAAGTTAAGAAATGTTTAAGTGTAAAATACGTAAGAGGTAAAATATTAAAAGTGACAACCTACGAACAATTCAATAACTTGTCAAATAGAGGCTGGCTAGAAGAAGCTTACATAAATACGATGATGGAAGAGGGATATCACCAAAAAAGTAATTCCGAAACAGATATCTTGCGACCTGGGTACAAAAAGGTAATAGCAATGAGGTACCAGACATCCAGAATGAAATGACAGACTTATTTCCGGACATCGAAGAAGTAGAAAAGGAATATGGGTTTCTTACTCTAACAACAACAATAATAAAACAAGGCACGAAGAAAAAAAAAGATCGAATTGTTCTCAAACTATCTCAAGAAAACAACGAAGAAAGTTTGTTCCAAAGTCTGAAAAAAATGGCTCAATTGTGTATACGTGCGAAGACATGAGTAATCGTCTTACCATATATATCCCATATCGAATTAAAATCGAAAGATTTCGAAGACTTGTAGAATGTGCACTTGTAGACTCTAAGACTCAGGCCGTAATCCTATACACTAAATCACATCTAACTGAAACTGTTCGGGTTAAAAAAGAAAGGAAAACGTACGCATTCGTGGTAGATGTAAAGGACTCTATTTATACAGACGTGCTAAAGAAAGTAAAAGAAACAGTTGTAGACACAGAAGCGGATAAAGCCATAGTAGGTATGAGAAGCACTAAGGACGGCAATCTTCTCATAGTCACAGAGAAGAATAACTCAGCACTAGAAGAGTTAAATAAGACCATTAGAAATAAGGACATCGACACTAAAGTTAGAAACACGCTTTCTCGTGATGAAATAAAGACAGCTCATATCGGAGGCTTTGATATTCTCACAACAAAAGGCAAGGTCATCACAGCAGTAACAAATGTAATAGGTAATTTTACCGATAAATGGCACAAAATCAGTGACTTGAGACCTAATGCTAATCACACGCAAGCGGTTACGATTAGCATGAATAAGGAAGACATCGGAAAACTACTGTTAGACGGTAATATTAATATAGGTTACAACAGATGTAGAATTGAAAAAAGAATCAATGTATTACGGTGCATCAGATGTTGGAGCTTTGACCACAGTCGGAGCAAGAGTGAAGGTGCTGATAGGGCTAAAAGTTGTCAGAGATGTGGACAGGACGGTCATGAAAAGAAGACATGTAAAAGCGGAATTCGAATATTGTGTTATATGTGAAGAAGACGACCATACAACAGAAGATAAGAATTGTAAAGCCTTCAGGCACAACTTAAACATAATCAGAAGACATGAACGTCAAACTATGAGCAAATTAAGACTGGAAATAAAAGAAAAAACAAGCCTCTATTATCGGAAACGAGGAAGTGGGATTTGAGTGATGGCGATTAACAGAACAAATAACACCTTGGCAGATCTATTAACGCCACTAACTTATTATTACAGTCTATAACAGAGAAAAACTACGATATCATCTTAATTCAAGAACCAAACATCAAAATTATAACCAAACTAAATAATTGTTATTGCGACTTAAATAAAAAATGTGGCGATCTATTTAACACAAAATAAAATTCACCCTACCGAAGTGTTTTTCGGAAACGGCTTTATCGGTTGTACCGTCAAATTAATATGGTATTGTTCGGTGTATCTTTCCCCAAGGCTCCCCATCGAAGAGGTGGATACAATTCTTCAACAGGTATCGAAAATGTCAATTAATAAAAATAATGTTTCTATAATTGCGGGAGATTTTAACGCGAAGTCTGCTTTCTGGGGATCCCCTATTGAAGACGTAAGAGGATTACTGGTTACAGAATGGGCATTTAGTAGACGAACCTAGGCAAAACTCCGACTTTCCAAAACAAAAATGAAAGTTTATCGACGTGACATTCTGTACAGTTTCGTTAGTCAATAATATCACAAATTGGAACGTGAGCTTGGAGGAAAATTTAACCCAACATCGCAATATCAATTTTGAAGTTACCAGTATATCAGTTAACAATCAAACAAAAATAATAAGTCCATAGCATTCAAATATATCTATAATTCTGGAGTCATGACCGAAATTATTTCCAAAATAAAACATAATCATATTAAGGCAAACAATTACAAAACTCTAATTACAATTTTACAAAACATATGTAAAGAGCACTTTTAAGATAGGGTCTTCTGCATTAAAGAAACAACCGGTATACTGGTGGAACAACGAAATAGCCGTATTAAGAAAACAATTCACATCTCTACGTAGAACTATAAGCCGTTACCACCATAAAAAAATGGCCACAAATTATAAAGTCCTTAGAAATGAATTAAAATTCGTATCAACGCAAGCAAAAAGAGGCTTGGAATAAACTGCTAGTAGAAGCCGACGAAGATATATGGGGTACCGCCTATAAAATTGTGATGAGTAAATGCGAAAGGTCAGTCCAATCAACTTCAATACCGAAAACAACCAAAGTCATACAAAATCTCTTCCCGAATACAACCAAACTCCAATGGCCTGATATACCAATTGATGACAACGCAGCTAGCTGTACCATACAGAAAATTATAAACGCAGCACAATTGATTAAAACTGGTAAGGCACCCGGCCCTGACGGTATACCACCGGAATTTGTCAAACAAATCTACACTCCTGAACTATGTATGACCAGCTGTTGAAAGAGAAGAAATTCCTCGAGTGAATGGAAATCTGCCATTCTTATATGTATTAGTAGAAAAAAAAGTGAAATTGGTTCTACTAAGACGTATAGACCTATCAGTCTATTAGATAGTATTTTGAAGCTTTATGAAAAAATAATAAACCAAAGACTTATCACTGATATAAACCGTAACGGAGGTATTTCTGCCATGCCAATTTGGATTTCAGAAGGGTAAATCAACAGTAGACGCTATCTCAAAAGTCATCGAAGTTACAAGGAAGGTCACATTCGGAACCAAACTAAACTATACGTTATAATGATAGCACTTGACATCAAAAATGCCTTTAAACGGTATCCTGACCAGAAATTATCAGAGCATTAAAAAAATATTAGCAATTATTTAATAGAAATCATTAAGAACTTTCTTGAAGAACGTCATCTTATAACTCCAAATATATTAATCTCTCTAGTGGGGTCCCACAAAGATCAATACTTGGCCCTACCCTATGGAATGTTCTTTATGATACTATTTTATCTACCACGCTACCAATTGGAACAACCTTAATAGCATATATGCCGATGATTTGGCAATTTTATCTGAGACCAAACCAAACAAGAACTGAAAGTCAAAGCTAATTTGCCATAAAATAATAGAAAAACAACTACACAAGATCGATTTACAGTTAGCATCACACAAAAATGAACTACTTATTTTAGCCGGTAGATACAAATTCAAAACTCTAACTGTTGACATAAGCAATGAAAAAATAAGTGACATTAGATCACTGAAATACCTTGACGTACATTTTGGCCACAACTTAAGCTTTGCAACTCATTTTAAGAAAACATTTGAAAAAGCCAACAATGTGGCAAACAACTTAAAACAGACTGTTGACCAGCAATAAATACATTAAGTACAGTAAGAGAAGATTACTCAGCAACGTGACTAATTCAATTATTTTATATGCAGCCCCTATTTGGATGGACCGGTTAAGTCGCCAAAAATATAAAAATATGTTACTTACGTTTCAAAGAAAAACATCTCTAAGTATTTGCAAAGCATATCAAATGAGATTTACATTAGCTTTCTTCGTAATCGCGTCCACCATTTTCTTACATCTATTGGCCAAAGAACGGAAATATAACATTGGAGCCAACAGAAAAGAAATTAAATCCGCAGCAAGGAATGAGACACTTATGAAATTGGAAAATGAATGAAATGATGTGGATGACCAAACCGGTGCCTGGACAAAGAAGCTGATTCCACAGATCTCACCGTGGTATAATAGAAAACATGGAGAGGTAGGATATTGTATATCACAAATTCTGTCAGGTCACGGATGTTTTAACAACCAAAGAAAAAGCAAGAAAAAAATGAAGAAAAACGGATTGAAGAAAGAAATTAAGAAAAAAATTGAAGAAAGAAGATGTCTAATTTAGAAGAAGACACTGATTTATATAATTAGTAATTTTAAAATATCATTGTTTGCTAACAATCTGTAAATAACATATTTGTACCCTATCGACGATCATGTTCCTTATTCGGTCCGTGAGAGTTTTATTACATTTACCAGTAATTTTAGGCGCGAAAATCAGATGGAAACTTAACGGATAATAGAGCGTTAATATGTCCAACAAATATCCAAGCCCTCCACTTTTACTTATAGGTTTTATTAGTCTAAAGTCAGTGGTTCCCATACTTTTTTTCTCATAGACCACTTTAAACATTTTGCTGGATCTGGTGGACCCCTGCAGCTATTACATTTACTAACTTACTTCCAAAACCCGAAAAAGTATATGTCTATGTAAATCTGTGTTGTGGCTATTTTTCAATCAACTATGAGTTGAAAGTTTTCGAAAAAAGGTGAGAATTTATATTGCTTTGATTATGCTGTGAGTATTGTCATTCAAGCTAAGTTTCAAAGCCAGTCTAAAAAGCGTCTTCATCCAACAGTTGGATTCCTACTTTACTTTTTTGTATTCTAAGATTGACTCACAGTAAAGTAAAAACAATAATTTTCTTGTTTTGTAGCTATTTATTCAAACACAAAAATTACTACACTTTTAATTATGTTGTTATAACAGTCTTAGTAGAATCAAAATTTAACATCAAAACTAATAATGATTATTATTTTAAAAAACAGTCGCAATATAATCAAATAATCATTATTAGTTTGATGTTAATCTTTATCTCAGATTACCATTGTAATCTGAGATAAAAGTTATAATTTTAATGGGAGGGATGTACTTGGTGAATTGACAGCAAATTATCAATATTTGGCTTGAGTTTAGTTAAGTATAACCGTAAATCTCCTCGCTCTGTAATATTTAATCTGCTCCGTTTTTGTCAACAAGTTTGTTACGGCACTAAAACTGCGTTCGACAAGATATGACGAAGGAAACGCTATGAGAAATTTTTGCACAATTCCCCACAGTCCTGGATATTTTTCAGGTATTTGTGCCTGCAGCCAAAATGATTGATACCTCTTTGAATGCTACTTTGAGCTCCTCATTAGTGCTAAGCTCGAGTAGCTCTTCTTGCAGTACCACATTTTCCACTTCAGTTTCATCATATGGATTTATTATCCATGGTGGTATATCCATCGACAGAATGTCTTCAAATCTGATTTTAAAATCATCATACAGGGCAATCAAATGTTGAACATACGTCTGAATATCTTCGTCGAGGCATTCTACCTGCGATAAATTTGGAAACTGGGAAAATTCACGTCGACCAATATTTTGCTTCATAAGTTTCAGTTTACCAAGAAAAGCTGAAATTTCACTCTTTGTTTTATCAAATTGAGGCTGTCCCCTTGTAACTGTAGGTTGAGGTCATTGAATTTTTGAACAAATCTGTCAAATACGCAATGTCTGCTTTGAAATTCATGAGGTTTTCTTTTAAAACAGGATCTTTAGTGTTCAGAAACTCTAAAACAGAGTCGAAAAGCAAATAGAATCTTGATAGACATGCACCTTTCGACAACCAGCGTACTTCGGTATGTAGCAGCAATCGTTGGAAGTCCTCATCATTTTCTTCGCACAACTGTGCAAATAAGCGCGTATTTAATGCATTGCTTCTTATTTTGTTAACTGCATTAATCACAAATTGAAGCGCTTGGTGCAACCTATCACTCAATTTTTCGCTACTAGATGTTGTCGGTGGATGACACAGTGAATTGCAATTACCTCTGGTATAATCCTTTTAAGATGACTTATAAACCCACGATATCGCCCGACCATGGCAGGAGCTCCATCTGTTGCCACCGAAATAATGTTTAGAATGCAATTGATTTTTCCGTAAAAAAATCATTCAGAACATTAAAAATTGATTCACCTTTAGTGTCAGTCTTCAAAGTTTTCGCGAATAGTAACTCTTCAAACATTTGTTCGCCTTTGATAAATCGAACATATGCCAATAATAATGCTTCATTGCCAGGTAAAGTTGACTCGTCCAGTTGAATAGAAAAATGAGTTGTTTGCAGATAATTACACAAGAAACTTTCAACATCAGAGCTCATTTCATCAATACGTCTTTGTACAGTGTTGTTACTCAAAGGAATTCTTTTAAGTATGTCAAATGAAGATTTGTGCAGGACAGTTTTAAGACCTCTTCAACAGCAGGCAAAATTAACTCCTCTCCAATGGTATGCGGTTTCCCAGATTTTGCTATAAGTAATGAGATATTGTAAGATGCCCGCAAGCCATCGTCGTTGCTTTCAGACGTTGAAGCGAACATACTATGCACGGTGGGTCTCTTTTCATACTTTTCCTTCAATGTTTGGAAATATTTCAAATCCTTACCTATTTTGTCAGGATGACACCTTCTTAGATGATCTTCCAGCTTCGATGGTTTCATAGAGTCATTGCTCAAGACTTTGTTGCATAAAAGACACATGGGCAATCGCTTGTCTGTATTTGATGGAAGAAAACCAAATTTCAAATATTCAACACTGTACTGTCGACACTTCTTCTTAGATTCAGCCATGTTTCGTATCAATTACTTACCTGTAAATATGAAAAAATGTTTGTTAAGTAATCTTAAAATGATTTAACAAACATAATAGAAGTGGCTTTTAAGATACAAGTTGCTAACAAATAGATAGGTAGGTACTTACTTTTCCAACACTGGCAAACAATAATATCAATTCAAAAGTCTGAAAACTACTTCCGTCACTGGTGAACACTTATATAGGTACACTTTCTTTTTGAAATTCGGAAACAACTGAGTAATGTTTATCATTCGCATTCGTATTTATATTAAAGAAAAATCCAACAAGTTCATGCAAGTTCAGACACGACTTTAACTAGGCGGGCGGGCGGCGCGGCATCGGCGAGTCTTGACACGCTCTTTCTGAATATGGAATATGCAAGTTCTTACAAAAACAATTGCTGAGTTCTTATAATATTGTCTTCCTATATTCATAGGAGAAGTCAAGCTTCTTATAATATTGTCTGCCTATATATTATTGTCTCCCTTATTCATAGGAGAAGTCAAGTCGGGTCACCTAATACATTTTTATAGACCCCGTTAACGAGTTGTGGACCCCCATTTTTTTCCACGCAAGCGTAGACCCCTATCGGGCTCCCGTGGACCTCTGGGGTCCACCTGGACCACTTTGGGAATCTAGGGTCTAAAGTAAAATTTTTCGAATCATGTAATGTGTGCATGTCTTTTGCTAAAATCTGAATGAAACCAATTTTAGTTGTAAAAGTTAGCTGTGTCAACTTAAGGTAAGTAAATGTATTTTTTCCATTACTAAATTTAGAAATGACTTCATTATTGCCAGGTAGTTAACCGAGAAATTGTTTTTCACATCCTGCCAGACGCTCTAACGATAAATTTATTATTGACCTAGGTCAATTATGCAATTGTTCAATTGTTGATAATCAAGGCAAAGTAGATTATAAAATAAAATATGTATTTAATTAGTAAATTAAACGAATGTAAATTTAGGCAACCAACTATACTTCACAGTACAAAAACAAAGTATATGCATTCCGAATAAATACATCTAAATCTAACTTACACAACAAAAAAAAAATAAACAGAAATATAACACGAAAAGCCTAACCTAAATTAATTGTGTTCTTTAACATAGTAATTAATGGTACAGTTATTATAAGTCACATTAACCACTTTCATTGTAGCAGTACTTGTTAAACTTTCCACTGGTATATTAATTTCCTCTTTGTTCCCAATTAGTAGCAATGTAACTGAACGAAGTATTACTGGT